>CAUYSK010005039.1:0-18409 GCA_963575035.1 Avahi laniger | reverse complement strand
ATCCTACTGCCTCAGCCTCCCAAGTAGCTGGGACTACAGGCATGTGCCACCATGCCCGGCTAATTTTTTCTATATATTTTTAGCTGTCTAATTAATTTCTTCCTATTTTTGGTAGAGACGGGGTCTCGCTCTTGCTCAGGCTGGTCTTAAACTCCTGAGCTCAAACAATCCACCCGCTTCGGCCTCCCATAGTGCTAGGATTGCAGGCGTGAGCCACCGCGCCCGGCGCCCATGTCTTAGTTTTTAAAAAAAAAATTTTTAAAAGATAAAAAGAAAAATTTAAAAACAGAAAAAAGCTTATGGAATAAGGACATAAAGAAAAAATATTTTTGCATAGCTGTGCAATATGTTTGTGTTTTAAACTAAGTGTTATTACAAAAGTCAAATAGTTAAGAAAAATTAAAAAGTTTAGGAAGTAAAGTTAAAGTAAGCTAAGTTTAATTTATTGAAGAAAGAAAAATATTTTTAATAAACTCAGTGGAGCCTAAGTGTACAGTATTTGTAAAGTCTACAGTAATGCACTGTAATGTCCTAGGCCTTCTCATTCACCCACTGCTCACTCATTGACTCACACAGAGCAACTTCCAGTCCTGCAAGTTCCATTCGTGGTAAGTGCCCTATACAGATGTACCATTCTTAATTTTTTGTACTATATTTTTACTGTAGGTTTTCCATGTTTAAATATGTTAGATACACAAATACTTATCATTGTGTTATAATTGCCTATAGCATTCAGTACAGTACCATGCTGTACAGGTTTGTAGTCTAGGAGCAATAGGCTAGACCAAATAGCCTAGGGGTGTAGTAGACTATACCATCTAAGTTTGCATAAGTGCACTCTATGATGTTTGCACAATGACAAAATCACCTAACAATACATTTCTCAGAACACACCCTTGTGTATATATCTGACAGAGAAAGAGTGAGAGAGAGAGACTGGAAGAGAGAAAGAGATGAGAGATGAGAGAGAGAGAGAGAAAAACAGAGAGAGAGATTGATTTTAAGGAATTGGTTCACATAATTGTAGGGGCTGGTAAGTCCAAAATCTGATCTGTAGGGCAAGGCAGAAGGCTGGGAATTCAGGCAAGAGGTGATATTGTGTATTGCAGTCTTAGGCCATGTAGAAGCAGAATTCTTTCCTCTTTGGGTGTCAGTCTTTTTTCTTAAGGCCTTCAGCTGATTGAATGAGAACCACCTGCTTTATGGAGGGTAATCTGCTTTACTCAAAGTGGACTGATTTAAATGATAATCACATCTAGATAACACCTTCACAGCAACAGATAGATTGGGGTTTGACCAAACTACTGGGTACCATGCCTTAGAAAAGTTGACAGAATTAACCATCAAAGGAAAGGAGGAAGGATGCTCCCTCTCACATTCCTCTTGCTTTTCTTCCTCTCCAGTAGCCCAGCAGGATCTGGACCCTCCGAGGCCACAGTGGTGGGTCAGGGCTGCCTCAGTGGGTGTTGATGTTCAGGGCTGGGCACTGGTGAGACCAAACTGTAGCAGCACAACTGGGAACCATATGAAGCCCACCTGGAAGGGGAGCGGGGCTCCACACACACTCCCACTGGAGAGGGGAGTTGAAATCAGAGCAGAGGAGGGTAGGGGAAGTGGGGAGAGTCAGAATTCCAGAAAGACAACTTGGTGGGACCGTCTGAGATGGTGATCCAGGCTTTGATGTCCCCCTGGTGGGCCTGGCCCAGGTATTGTGGAAGCCTGGAGGATTTTTGTAAGACTTCTTTAAGGTGCTATAATTAAGAGCTTTTGGAAATATCCATGGGCGATGTATTAATACCACTCCAGCACCTTAGCCTCTTCACTCCGCTGCTATATACTGAAACAGAATTCTGAGCCGCAACAATGGGATCAACTGATTTTGTTGTTAAGTAGCTTCTAAGAGCATTTCGAAGTCTCAAAAATGCCACTGAGGAAAAGCTCTTCTAATCCTCTTCTCCCCTTTCCAGCTGCCCCTCTCTGTCGGCTGCAGAAATAGATTAACATTTGTTAGACCTCCATTGTAAGCAGTCAAGCAAGCAATGGGGCGTTTTATCTTTGGTATTTGATTGAAGGTAGAAGGTATTTTTCATTTATATTTTTGCCTGAGGGAAAGGGGAAGCAGATAAAAAGAAGAAAAGGCATTGCTGTGATGTACTTCTCCTGGATATAAAAGTTGTAATCTAATGTCGTACTCTAGCTGCTTTCAATTCAGTGAATATTCCTCCATGATCTGACAAAACACCCAGTGCTGGTATATAGTTACCTGATATGTCAGGGAATACTGCAGCAGTAATAAAGTTGTGTCAAACATCCTCTAAAACGTTTATAAAGTTTTCTACATGCTTTATTTTTACCTTTAATGGAATAATTGGGTTTTATGCATTTGCAATTTTGGCATCCACCTTGAAAATAACTTGCGTTACAAATAAACAATTAAGAGACATTGCAATTAACTTATTCCAGGTTAAAGATGTAGATGTAAATCTTTATTATTCCCATTATTCCAATACTAAAGACAATAATAACAAAGGAATTATGTGGAAGGATGATATTAAAATAAATAGAAGCATGCACACAGGTAACACTTCTCTCTAGAAAACTCATGAATATTAAATACATACAAATATTGGATGTATTGCAATGTAGGAATAATACCTTATATTTATTTAGAGCCTTAGATTTTATTAGTACACTCCCACACATTGCCTATTTAGGGTATTTTCTTCCAGTTGAACAATCTTCTCAACACTTGGGTTTTCACAGATGGAGAAAACCTCCTTTGTACCCTGAGGATTACTTTTCAGATCATGGAAATGAGAGAGAATATCAAAATCAAAGAATTGACTACCAATTTTTTTTCATTAAAGCATTTTTCTTCTTCTGACAATTTAATGGAGAAAATCAGGAAAATATATTTTCTTTGAATAATTTCTGTATTTCCATTTTTGACATTAACCAGTGGGCATGGGAGGAGTTTAGAGGACACTAATCAGATTTGCCAGGGGCACAGTAATGTAGAGGAGGCTGTAGTATTTGAGTGGGGTAAAGGGAAATGTATAAGAATATCTGGATTCTAATTAGCTTTGCTAGTCAATGCCAAATAAGATTTTGAAGACAAAATGGAAGAGAGAAACCATAAAGGCAGATTTTCATGGGTTCTGGGAGTGAGTAGAAAATTGATAACCAAATGTTTCTGCATTCTGCTTTCTGGTTCCTCTTAGAGTCAAAACAAGAAGAGTTTTCAGGAATTATGCAAGGAAAACATATTCATATATGTTTGTTTATGCATATATGCAAAACACACACATATATATAAACCCACATGTTAAACATAAAGATGTTTTTAGCTATTATTAAAGCAATGCATGTTTATTATGGAAAAAATTAGAAAATACAAATTAATAAGGAGAAAATAAAAAATTCCTAAATTTATCCACCCAGAAATAATTTTATTTTTTTGTCATATCAATGTATTATATATGTAGTAGGTGAAAATAAATAATTATTTCAAAGCCGGTGGTGAAATTTCTTTCAGGGCGAGAATAATTTTTGTTTAAGAAAATTCTATGATGGGTTTATTTACAAGACATGAAAGAGAAAGCCCGAGGATTGGGCTTTGGGAGGACATAACTGTGCTCACCAATAGCCAGTCTTCTCCTTCTGGATTCCTTGCAGGTGGGCAAAGTCATATTAGTAATTCTGGCCAATGGATTGTGAGTGAAGTGGCATGTGCGTGTGCGTGTGCGTGTGTGTGTGTGTGTGTGCATGTGCTGTTCCCAAAGCAGAAAACAGGGAGCAAAAGCTCATGTGTTTTCTTTTTAGTGGTGTCTCTCCTCCCAGCTCTTCGTTTAGTGACTTTATGTTGGCAGCTTGAAACTGATCATAATGGGAATATTTTTTGATGATGTTTAGCCATCATGATGTTCATCACAATGATAATCAAAACGTGATGATGTTTAGCCAAATCTTTGCATATGTCCTTATTTATTTCTTAAGGGTAACCTCCTGAAAGTAAACATTTGGGCTAAAAGGCATGAAAACATTGAAAGTTTTGGCTATGTTTTGTTAAATTGCTCACCAGAAAGGTTAGGTCTTTCTATTTGCTCCACAGCAAAGTCCTATTAATATTTCAAATATATCCAGTTTGATCAGAAAGCAATATTGTTCATGCTTATGTTTTATGAATTGGCAAAAGCTTACTAAAAGGTTAGTGCTGTGTAGATTCAGCATATAGGACAGAAAGACAATTTTTTTTAATAGTTTGGGGGCTCATAAGGGAAGATTTCTGTGCAAAATTACCTTTTCAAAATTAACATCCTCTTGTACCTGTCCCTTCTTATACACCCCTCTGCCACTACCTGTTTTCATAGAATGACTTCATATGCTCAGGATCAGAATCTAGCAAAGATTAAGGGAGGAGAAAGAAGAAAGAGTGGAAGTAGGAAAAAAGTATATGACACGTTTGTGTCCATATGCTAAAACCACTGAACTAAAAGAACAGAATTATTTTACCTGATTTAAAAGCACGTTCTCTTTTGTTTCTCTTTGCTCTGGTAATAGTTCCATATTGGAAACTTGAAAAAGTCCAAACTCTTGGCAGTGGACAAGAACGCAGAAGCACCAAAATTAGTATTCGAAGGTTGCCTGTAAAGAATGAGTTAGCATGGTGCCCAAACCTCTCCAAAGTTCTGTCCTCTGCTCACCGCTGCTCTTTGCCCCTGCCTGCTGAGCACCCTAAGCTCCAGCTCTATTGAATTGTCAGCAGGTCCCCAATGTGTGGCTTTTCTCTTACGTCTTGCCCTTGGCAGTATGCTTTTCCCTCCTCCTAGAATCTCCTCCCCCTTTCTGTTCATTATTGTGCTTGCAGCTTCAGTTTAGATATCATCTTTTACCGGAAGCTCTGAATCCTCCTTTGAATTAGTAGAAGCTCTGGCATATGCTTCCATGACGTTTGGTGCTCATCACACTGTGCTGTTATTTCTGGTTTACTTATTTGTCTCCCTTCCATTCGACTGGGAGCTGCTACAACATGAAGACTGTCTGGTTCATGTTAATCATCTAGCAGAGTAGCTGATGTTTCGTAGGCTACCAACAAATCTAAATGAATAAACAATTTAAAAACGACAAACATAAAATATTTCTGTGAGTTTAGGGGTTTAGCGTATATGTTGAAATCAATTAGAAAACATTTTCTAATGGCCTGCTTTGTGCCTGTAGCTTTCTAAGTGTTCTAGAAGGTATGAAGATGAATAGATTTTAATTCACAGGTCTTAAGAGGTTCACTGTCAGTTGAGGGATTTGCAGTCTGATTCTGATGATAATCCAGTCTCCTGAACAGTTGAGCAATTGAAGGAGATGAAGTGGCAAACATTTGAAGGTTTTGGTATTTTCTATAGATCCAGGAGCTAAATAAAGGACATAGGAATATCAGAAAGTTTTACTCTAAAGTTGCAGATAAATAAAGAATTGGCCACTTAAAAGTATGCTTACACGCACTTCCAAGATTACTAACATATAGGTAATTGTGGGATTTGTCTTTGTGAAGATATCTTGGTTTATAAACTATCATAAAATTATAATTTAACTTTCCCAACAAAATCTGTTATCAGTTTCTGTTTCATGTTAGTTTTCTGTGTGGGCAAAATTCAATAGAAGCTGTCTTGTGTTTTCCTCCTTATTAAACAGTTTTCTAAAATCCATAATTCAGTGAGACAGTAAGTAGTCGCATTTATTTCTATACAATTCAGCTCTGCAAAGCCGGCTGTGAATTCAGCGGGGCATTCTTGTGCTAGCCAGTTTTTGTTATCAGCTACACAACACGAAAGAAGATTGTATTTCCCTGCTAATGGAAGAAACTGAAGGAGAATAAAGACTTTAAATATTTTAAAATACAGGTTTGAATTGCAGCTTGGGATCTAAAGATAAAGAACAGTGCATGTTCTGCTATAGATACATCATTCACTTATTTGGGACAAAGGGATTTTGTTTTCTTTTACATTAAATGAAATTACCCATTCTTTTAGGCACCGAACCCAAACATCAACATCTTAAAGAAAGTTCCATTCCTCACCACACTCTACTCTTCCATCTCCTCATCTCTCAGATTGTGAGTACATAAGGACACAGCCTGAACTTTTATTTCAGCATTTCCAAAATATGTTGCTAAGAAGCTCTTGTTTCAAGAGAGGCTTTAGGATAAAAAGAGAGTTTCTATTTCAGAAGGGTCTTCCAATTGTGATATCTTCAATGTAGTGCTGACATCTAGTCCAAAATGTGTGAATGTGATCTGAAGCAGAGATGAAACAAATCATAGAGGCAGTATGATTTTCCATGCAGTTTTTATGTTTTTGACAGTCTTTGAATGTTAGCCTGTAATGAATTTTGCTAACATAGGGTAGTGAAAAATGTCTTACAGGTGATTTTGTTTCAAGAGTCTTTTCCCCGCCTTGTGACTTTTTGATCCAAAGTATCTCTCCTTTGGCAATACATGAAGGCTATAAACTATTGGAAAAACCCAAACAAAAGATAGTAAAACCCTCCCAGCAAAATCCACTTTTTTCCACTTTCATGCTTTTAGACAGTTGACGTGGGCTAAATCCCATTAAAGTGAACAGAGATTTGAGTTATGATGATATTTGTCAAAACAGAATTTGATATAATTCTTTAACTAATCTGTTATCAATAGAATTACTCTCTTTTGACTCAATTGATAGGGAATTAGTTATAAATGCTTCTCAGTATTTTTGAGTGTTTTTCCCTGGGATAACTACACTCTTCAGATGTTTTGCTTTAATTGCCTTCAAAAATCTTATTTTCAAGTTATATGGCAAATTTAGATACCACCTACATAAGGACCATGGAAATGCCCCAAGAAGCAGGATCCATTTAAGCTCATTTTCCACCTTTTGCTTGGGATAAACTGAGAAGCTGATGATATGAAAGAAATGACCACTATCATTTGACTTTTTATGACAGACTCATAACTATTCACATTTACTTTAGGGAAAACTAGAGGTTATAATGTTTCAGTGTCTCAAGGTCTCAAATTTAATTTTTGAGGGGTGGTTTGTTGTAGTGGAGTGAGCTAGAGCTGGGACCAAATTTTAGTGCCAATATTAGACATGTTATCTTAGGTGACTTAATTAAACTCTGAGTCTTGGTTTCTTCATCAGTAGATTGGGCATAAGACCCACATCACAGAGTTGCCATGATTACCTATGGAAAGCACCCAGCCCTGTATCTGGCTCACAGTACATGATCAATAAATGTTAGTATTCCTTCTTGTATTCTCTTCTCTTCCCTTCCCCTTGTTGGTTGAACTGGAGCACTGGATGTTTTCCAAAGTGTGGAATGAGCATCCTGAGATTTGAGGGACTCCTTGTCTCCAAATGTTTGCCTGGAATATTCTCTGAATTTTTTGATTTTAGAAATTAATTTTTGAAAGGAGAATTAAACTCTTGTATCTGGTAGTCCTCTGCTCAAAATGGTGAAATGTCAGCTGGCATACATGAAAGGGGACATTCATCACATGCCTAGGTTTACTCAGCACAGTCCCAGTTTTGTCTTGGTGTGGTTATTAGTAGCACCTTTTTTTTGAGACAGTGTCCTGCTCTGTCTCCTGGGCTAGAGTGCAGTGACATGATCATAGCTCACTGCAACCTCAAACTCCTGGGCTTAAGTGATCATCCTGCCTCAGCCTCCCTGGTAGCTGGGACTACAGACATGTGCCACCACACCCTGCTAATTTTTCTATTTTTTGATGGGATCTTGCTCTTGCTCAGGCTGGCCTTGAACTCCTGACCTCAAACAATCCTCTTGCATTGGCCTCCCAAAGTGCCAGGATATACAGGTTAGAGCCACTGCCCCTGACCTCTTATTCACTCTAAAAATTGTCCTGATTTAGCTGACAAATTATGCAATGACTTGCGTTCCATGACAAGAGGTCCTTTTTTGTTCACTGCTGTATTTACAGTGTCTAGCATAGAGCGTGGTACATGGTTGATGCCCAATATACATTTGTTGTATAAATGATGCTATATCTATTTTCTTAATAGTTAATGTAACATTTCTAATTATATCTGTAGAAGTAGGACATGTTTGTTACTCATGGAAAATTTAGAAACTTCTTAAAAGTAAAAGAAGAAAATAAAAAAATTACAACATAATTGTTAAAATTATAAGATAGATTGTTTATCACATAATTAGTTGTTTATTGGAAAACAAAGGACAGTATCTTAAGAGTTTGTGGCAAAGAGGAGTTGGCATATCAAACATGTTGGTCAAAGTGTTTGCCATGCTCATAGACCCTTCTAAATGGGCAGTCTTAAATTGCTGTTTTGTACTTTGTGACCCCACCCTACTGGCTGGAGTGTGTTGTATAAGGGATAGGCTTTGATCCAAGAATAGTCAAACCAGAAGCTGGCCAGCAGCCCATGACCTGGTGCGAAAGGATGATCAGGACTAATCATATTCCATCTTTTGAAGCTGAAGTAGAAAATACAGTTAGCAATGGGTTCTGAAACAGAGGGAATCTATAACGAGAAGCTATGAGGTAAGGTAGGGCTATGAAGGGTCACAGCAGGCTGAAGTTATGAAGAAGCAAAAGCTAGGAGGGCACAGAATCTTTGAAGCAGAGGACAGCTATGCAGAATGGAGGGAAAGAATAAGCCAGTTGGTGGAAAGGGGAGGGTGGAGCAGAGGCATAGAGAGGCATGGAGACATTGTCAGAGAGAGACGGTGAAGGCTCTGTGCAAGGAAAAAGGACAGAGAGCAGCTCGTCTCTAACCTGTCTCGGTCCCCAGACCTTTCTCTGGTGTCAGACCCAGTTCACAGGTATCTTTATGGTAATTCACTTTTTCTTAGGGTGGCTCGAGTGAGTCTTTCTCTGTTCTTTGCAATCCAAAGAGTCCGACTAGGCCAATTACAACAATGGGGTATACGCTGAATGTGGGGGGCTGTGCAGGATCAGGGCTTCCTGGCTACATTATAAGGGTGTATGCAGGGATCTCAGAGAACCGGCTGGAAGCATAATCACAAGATCTCTTGGGAACTAGAAAGCGTTCAGACAGCTACTCTCCCCATTTCCTTTTTTCTCTGGGATCCCATTATTATCCTTGCCACTGTCTGTATATCTTTGTTCTTTTCCACACTAGCTTCCTTCAAAGGCTGTTAGTTTCAGCTTCCCCATAACTCTGAATTGCTTGTGACTTTGAGTTATGTGGCATTGACTGGCCCCTACTCTCTGTAGCCTTAGAGATCTAGTGTCCGGCACTATCTGAGTAGTGGCAATCAATGTGCCTTTTATTTTACGTCCTCAGGAGAGAGTGGATCGGATGGGTCTCCAGTCAGCTAATGAATTGGTTGTGTCTGATCCAATGATCTGTGGCAAAGGTATGTGAGGTCACATGATCCCCCTGCTCCCTCAACTGGGGCGATGGGCATTGATTCTCTGATTAGCAGAGAAAGACGAGCAAATTGAGCAACATGAATGCGACACCCTGGTTCTGCCCTACCATTTAATCTTGATCTTTATTCCTAGTGCACACTCAGCCGTTGGACTGCTCAGCAAGTTTCAGACCCTGCCTCCACCATGACCCTCAATGTCTAGGGAGATTTCCTTGTTTCTACCGTTGCCTGGGCTTACCTTCCAGGTGCTTTTCCAGTCTCCTCATGGAGCTGTCCACAGTCCCAGTGCTGACAGTTTGCCTTCTTCCCAGTTTTGCCCCTAGGGCCAGCCCTTGAACCCACACTTCTTGTAGCCAGGCTTTGCCTTTCCTCTGCACTGGCAGTGCTGTAAATGCTCTCTCTGAAAGTGCAGAGAGAAGGCTGTGCTCCACATAGGCTGGGATGAAGAAATAGCTGAAAAAATTACACAGCCTTCAATACTGACAGATTCAGCACTGCTTGCCTGAGGGCGCCAATTGTGTAAATTCTTCCCTCAGCGATGCGACAATCTCTTAGCAACTCTGAGCTTCTCTAGTTTCAGTGTAACAGCAACAGGGCCGCAGACCACAGGGGAACTCATTTCATCCCATAGAGTGTGTTCACCAAAGCCACCTTGGCTGAGCTGTCTGTCTGAATCAACATATCCTGATGAAGGGTGATTTGGCCTTCTTTCCAAAATGTCTCAGTGGGAGTGACAAGAGAGATGTGAGGACTTGCAGTCTTCGGGAGTTGTCCACATGGCCAACTGAGGCTCTGGACTATGTTCTGTCCACAGAGGCTCCTGTCATTTGTTGCAACTGCTCCTTCCATGTCCAGCATCTTGTTCATTCCTTCTCAGGGAGGGAGAACCTCATGTTCATCACTTCTGCGATGCTTTGCATTTGCATTCTACACCGTTTTCATCTGACACCGCAGATTCCGTGGCTGTCGTCCTCTCAAGACTGTGTGGCCAGAACAGATTATATCTGACAAGTTGAAAGCCCCACAGAGCCATCTCCATGAAGGAGGAAAAAAAGTCAGACCAAAAATCGAAGGCTTATTTTCCTCAGAGTGTGTGTGGACTCTATTTTGTCCATAGAACAAAAGGAAAGTACTGGACTTGGAAGAGGGGGAGATGTGGGTGTGTATGCATGCCGATATGTTTTTCAAGGGCTCTGTCCCAAGCGACTATGCACTTGTTCTTTAGAACGAGTTGTTGATTTTCATACTTTCGCGTTCCTCAAGCAGTATCAGAAAATAATTAGCAACAACAGGAATTCTATAATGGTTTTTTGAAGCCAGGTCTTCTCGGTGGATGCACCACTGCTTGGGAGTAAGTCAGACACTTTGTGAAGCTGTGTAACTCTTTCAGGCAACTGAGGGGCCATTTAGTAAATTAGTCTTTGAAATGGTACCCACAGAAGTTGTTGGCTACGGTGAAATGTACCCTGGTGACCTGAAAGAGCTAATGAATGCTTAAAGTATTCTTAGAGAGTTTCCTAAGTGCAAAACACATATGACTCCCCTAATATCAATTCTAAAGCATGTGCTATGTAGGGGTAAGAGGCAGGCAGGGTTCACGGTCACACAGGAGCTTCTGATCTTGCAGCGTTGCAGCAGCAATGATGATCTTAATGATGGAGTTGTGAGAAGGGTTTCCTCCTATAGAGCCCAGTGAGGAGTAATTGGAGTCACCTATGCAGTTAGCCAAATGCAGTCTTGACCAGCAAAAGCTAGAGTTCTAGTGAGGTAGTCACCAATATAAAGATTGTCTTTTCAAAAAGATAATTTCTCTAAACCACCACTTGGAAAATTAACAGGAGGATTTTAATTTCTAGGTTGGTGCAAAGGTAGCTAGAAAGTCATTAGCAAGCTATGACGATCATCTCTTTTGATTCCTCTATGGCAGAAATTAAGTGTTTATCTGGATAAGGGACTGCTAGGTACTTACTCAATATCCACTATACCTTCTTTTTTTTTTCTTGCATAGAACCCTGATTTTATTGGAACAGCACTGTGCTTAGCTAAAATTAGGTTTCCCAGCCTGCCTGGGAGATGGGAGGTACGTTGACCAAATCCTAGCCAATGAGGTGCATGCAGAAGTTATTGGGTGGGTCTTCTGGAAAGCTCCTTTACAATGGGGGACAACTCAGCTGACATGTTCCCTTTGTTCTGTCTTTTCGTTTCTTCCTACCTGGGATGAGGAAATGCCTGGAGTTCCAGTAGTCACTTTGTAAATATGAGACAGCCTTGGGGAAGGAAGCCACAACTCCAGGATGGCAGAGAGGGAGAGATAAAGGGCCCATGATGAGGTCGTGGAGCCACCATACCACACCTAATTTGTTGAAGCCCTGTTTTCATGTTTCTGCTACTCACAGTTGAGCACATTTTCTAACCAATACAATAGGCAAGGCTGGAATCCCACATCGTCTACTCTTAAACAGAAGTTACTCTGTTCACACAACAGGAACATCAGTAGGGAATAAGATTCTAAAATCCAGCCAGCCCATCCATATGGATGGGCACCATATGGCCTTTCTTTGCTGCCAAGGCCAGTCTAACAGACACAGGGAAGAATGTCAAGTGCAAAGTCAATAATGACATTCTAGAATGTATGAAATGGAGACAACCCAAATAACCTTGAGATACCATTCATGGCGCATATTGACAATATTTTATGAAGTCCATAAAGCAACTCTCTCACCTTCAAACTACCATATTGGTCAGCTGCTTTAATTACTATTACCTGCATTATTCATCAAATTAACTGTGTAGGAGATCTCTTTGGTTATATTATATCCATTTTTATCCTTAATGCATGTTGGTTTTACATGTACATACTTAGAGATGCATGAGGAACTTGGGTACATTCTCTCTCCATTATCTCCCAACATAATACCCATCCACCCCCAACATGTATCCCTGGTCATTTGTTCCCATAATCTGCTTCCAGAAAATCTGTCTTGCAGAATAATGGCCTCCATTTATTCAATATATAAGGCACTGCACTCTATGAGTTAGGTATTGTTATCCTCATTTTACAGATGAAGAAATCAGGGCTAAGAGAGCTTCCAGAATTTATCAAAGATTGCAGAGGTGCTAACAAATGGGAGAGCTGGGATTATAATCCAGTCTGCATAACCAAAATCCCTTGTTCTAACCACTTTTCATTCATTCAACAAATATCAGTATGTGCTAGGTATTATTTCAGGCCCTGGGGATAAAAAAGTGAAGAAAAATTTCAAAAATTTCCTGCCCTGCTAAGGATTCTCTTTTTTTAAAAAAAAACCTAGTGAGGAAGATAGACAATTAACATGGTAAGTGAGTTATGTGATATAAGTAAGTTGTGTGTGATAAGTAAGAAGGTGATGGAGCAGAGTAAGAGACAGCAGGCACATGGAGTGGACAAGCTGGGGACAAAGCTGCAGTATTCAATAGGGTGGTTGGGGAAAGCTTTTCTGACAAGGTGGCCCTTGAGTACAAATTTGAAGAAGGTGATGGTGTGAGCCATGTGGGCCATCTGCTGAGAGGAGAGCATTCCAGTCCAAAAGAATAACTTTTGCAAAGGCCCTGGGGTGGCAGTATGCCTGGCAGGTTTGAGAAGGAGTGAGGAGGTCAGAGTGGAGTAAGGGGCAGACAGTAATCAGAGAAGGGATTACCGAGAGGGAATGGAAGGCCAGGTCTTATAGGGTCTTGTAGGTCATTGTGAAGACACTGAGGGAAATAGGGGCCATTTGAGCTGAGAAGTGATGTGATCAGACTTAGATTTCAAAGGATCACTCTGGCTGCTGTGTTGAGAATAGATGGAAGGGAAGAGTAGCTGCAGGGAGTCCCTTAGGGGGCTGCAGCACCTGCGTTCTTCTGCATCACAGGTGATTAGAAAACACTGTCAGAAGAGGGACTGCTGTCCTCCTTGTCCTTCTAATTCTTTAAAGAGGGTTTAAAGAGGGTAAGGAACCGGAAGGTAACACATGCAAGTGGGCAGGAGTGGGGGGCGGGCGGGAGTCTCGGTTGTCCTCCATCCTTCTCTCCTCTCTGGAGGAAATGTGCAGGCAGAGGCAGGCTCTGTCAGGGTGGACATCTTCAGAATGCCTGTAAAGGAAACTTTCCTAGGACCGAAGTTTTGAGTATGTACTTTTCTTTATTACTTTGGTGAATATTTATGCAGCTACCGTGTAGCTTAGATTTTGTGGGGGAAACAGACAATAAACATTAAACATTACAAATATGCAAATTATACAAAGTGTTAGGATTGCAACCCCTGGTATGTGGCCAGTTAGGGACCGGGCCGCAGAGCTCCACCTCCTTCTCCCCCCATCCACTGAAAAATTGTCTACCGTGAAACTTAAGAAGAGGGGGCACTGCAGAGCAGGAGGGAGCCCCCGAGTGAAGCTTCATCTGTATTTAGAGCTGCTCCCCATCTCTCGCATCACCGCCTGAGCTCTGCTTTCCCCCATTCCCCCTACCCCCCACCCCATCCGTGGAAAAACTGTCTTCCACAAAGCTGATATCTGGTGTCAAAAAGGTTGAGGACCATTGTGTTAGGATGGAACATGAGTTGTAGAAAAACGTTAATACAAGATAAGTAGGAGTTCCCGGGACAGGTTGGCGGTGGTTCAGGGAGGGGGGTAGGTTGAAGTGTTAATGGGGTGGTCAGGGTTGGCCTCACTGAGAAGGTATTTTGGTTTTGGTTTGGTGGCCAACAGGCCTTGATAATTTCACATCATTAACTATAGACCTTTGCTTTTATATCGTGCCTCCCACTGATAAGGACGGTAAGTCAGCTGACATCCATTCCTTCTCTCCTGCTGAGCTGAGAGGTTTGCTGCTGCTTAGCTCAGCCTTCTGTTTCTCACTGGCAGCATCTCAATCCCATTGACTTCTTTGCCTGTTGAAGGGAAATCAGGATTAGCTCCTTCTCACAAAATGGGAGCAACCCCTGCTCTAGCTAGATTGGTCTTCTGGGAAAACTGCCACTTCTTGTCGCTTTTATATATTATTTCAGTGTCATCGTAGGGACCCCTGAGATTGAGGTAGTACTGCCTAGGTCCACACAATACTATATGGGTAGTGAAAACATTCATTCATTAATTTCTCTTTGTCTCTTTCCCATTCTGTTCATAAATTCCTGATAATGAAGCAATCGATCACATTGTCTAACATTTTTAAAAATTTTGTCTTAAGATGATGGAGAATAATGAAATCTGCAGTATCGTGGTTGAATCAGCTGTGTGATGGTCATGACTGTCTAATTAGTTATTTTCTGTCTAAATGGAGTGATTTAATAATTTTGAGCAGATGTAACTGAAACGTCGACTCTAGATAATATTTACAATAATTGTCTAATGTAAACATTATCTAGGAGAGTCTAATTCAGCACTTTTCAAAGTGTATTCCATGGGACAACAGTCCTACTTGATGTTCTCAAAAAAATGAAGAGGGTTTTATTGGTCGAATAAGTTTTGGAAGTACTGCATGTTGCATCTCTATCTTGGAGATTCTTGATGTACACAGATCTTTTTAATAGCTTAGGGAACTTTTCAATAAATAGACTTATTTTGTTTAACTCAGTGTTTCCCAAACTTATTTGATTATCTATTTGTCATGTAACCATCAATTGAATTATATGAGACTACCAATTTACAGAATGTATTCTGGGAAAAGCTGATGTGGCTGATGTTAAATTTCTTAGAAAAATAAACAGAATTGCTTATTAACGAGATTCAAACAATGTTTATTGAATGAATGAACATTGAGGGTTCATTCAGTGTTGAACGGAATGTTGTGTTGAAATGTATCGCTTGAGGGTGAGCTATTTGTTTGAACTTGCTTTAATTCCTGATCTTTATTGTGATTACAGTGCTAAAATTTTCTCTATAGTCTTCTGAATCTGAACATTAGGAAACTCGTGTTGGTTTAATTCTGAATTTGGTATGTAGTCATAAAATGGGCAAGGTCTCAGTGATCACCAAATTTATAAAGCTACTTACTGTAAAGCATTATTGACATTTAAACAAACCAAGGATATAGCTTCTAATTTGTGACTTAGTCTAATAATCACAAGTAACTGCTGTGATAGTTTACTTCCCCAAATAAAAGGAAAAAAGATCAGTCTCAAATACTGATAATTTGTTCTAGAGTTTGGAGGTTTCTTACTGCTGTCCACAACATGTAAACATTTTTGAGACTAAAAAATGAGTACTCTTAGCTTTCTAAACTCTTCCAAGATTTTGAAATACAAATACTAAGGATTCCTAGATGGCAATTGATTTTGGCAGTATTACATTATCAAAATTAGTTCAAAACTTCACTTTTTTAGCCTCTGCCTGTTATGCATATTCTCCATCCCTTATGCAAAATGAAATTACAATGTAAGGTTCTTTAGCTGAAATGGCTGTAGATTTCTCTGGAAAATTTCCTTTTCATAAATGATCTTATCTTTGAAGTTTTCTGTTACAGTGGACATTCTATTTCCTCTCATTCTTTCTTGAGTAGGAGATCAGGGAACAATCGAGTTTTTGTAATCTTGCACCAAAATTTGCTTTTTATTTGAGAATAACATTTTTCATTCTCAGTCACATTGTCTAATATTTCAAGGCAATAAGTTTAACTTGCCTGAACATTTTTTTCTTAAATGAGAGTCATTTTTTCTCTTCCATGAGGAAACAGGACAAATTTTGCCCTGGAAAGCAAGGAGTAGATTGAAATGATTCTTCCCTCATTTTTATGAAAATGTTGGCATGCTCACTATGGTGCACCAGATACTCGAGTGCTCTCCTTATGACGTCTCTCCCTGTGGGAAAGTTATACATTTCTTTCTCGTTGAATTCAGGCTTGGCCATGTGGCTTGCTTTGGCCATCAAAATAAGAGCAGAGGTGACATACGGCACTTCTAACAGAAGCTTATAGAGCCATCTCATGGTTTGCCATATATTGGTTTTTCTTCCCTGTTATGGAGACCTGTATTGTCCCAGGTAGATGTTGTTCCATCATTCCAGGTCCTAGAGTGAAGCTGACATGGGGCAGATCCTCAGCCAATCAGTAACAGATACAATGTATAAGAAAGAAATAAACTCCTGTTGTTGTTGAGATGTTGGGTTTGTTTGTTATTGCTCATAACCCACTCTATCTTGACTAATATGATCACTTTCCTTATTGATTTCTTTCCAACTTTCCTTTTTAAAAAACTTGATATAAATGGAGAGAATTCAGCCAAATTACTGCTTCATCAATATTAAATGAATAGAAGAAATTGTCAATGAGTTTATATAACACTAACTTTTAACATCAACAATGTAAACCATGGAATCTTTAACCATTGTAATATAGCTCATAACTGCTATCTAGTTTTAAGTAACAAAGCAAATAAAAATATAGACCCCACTGCAATGCTGCTGTTTAATGGACCGACAACAATGATTCTTGAATGTGAACATATTTTTAATCTAAACCTTTTATTTTCAGACCTTAATAACTGTCATTGTGAGTTGCAATTTTGTCTCTCAAGAGTACCAAAAGAAAAAGCAAAATTAAATTTTTAGCAACTCGTGTTCACATAAAAATGATTCTTTGAGGCAGTGGCTAGTTAGTGCAATAAATCCCCAGAATATCATTTTTACAGATGCATATTGTTTCTCAGGTGAGAGTAGACTCAGCAGGTGACTTTCCAAGTGACTTCCTTGGTTATAGGGCAGTGCTGATCCTGATGAATTATTTAACTCATAAATAATAGTTAATAATTATTATTTTAGTAGATTCCCCCCCCCCAGGAAATGTGAAAGGGATACTTGAGAAATCTTTTAGGTAAATGTGAGAGATGCCATTCTTGAGGGCTTTTAGGTCTTTCAATTCTTAGGGCAAATGTAGATACACAATATATTTGCAAGTTTACAAATTCAATATATATGTATATAGAATTACTGAGATGATTTATTTATTTTGATGAGGAATTTCAGAGTTTGAGTCATTGATAAAAGCATATGTTGGAAGCTGAATAGCACAATTAATTCTGTGTGAACCGGCTCACAAACAGGTAAGGAGGAAACAGGTTAACTTTCCTCATTTCTGGACATAAGCAATTCTCTTTCAATTTCTTGAAAAATACTAATCTGTTCCAATGGGAAGGAAAAATATTTGAAGAATGCCTTTAAAGCAATTGACATTAATCTTGTTTGAGAAGAGTATAATCTTATTGTCGGAAGCTTTAGAAAAAGAAATCATAACTACATTTCCCCTAGCCATAACCCAACTTGGTTTGTTTTCTCCTTATAATTTTGCTGAAAAAGCAAGAAACTCTGAATGCTTTAATTTTCTTCTGAATGCCATCCCATCTTCTATGTATTGTTATTCTCAGATTTTAGCTCTGCTGTGTTATTATTATCTATCCCTTCAAAATTAGTTACTCTCATTATTATTTTATGGAGTGTATATTTAGATTTGTAAATAAAAATTGATTTTTTTCCACCATTGCTTCTTGTATCCCACTCCATCTTTATTTTGTTGCTGTTTGCTGAGGTTGAGTTTTTAGTGTCTTTTTCATGGTGGGGGGTGGTATATGAAAAGCAAACTCCTTTCCTTATTTTATGTTAAAAATGTCTTTATTTTACTCTCATTTTTTGAATATTAGTTTCATAGGACAGAGAATTATAGGTTGAAAGTTATTTTACTGAGAATATTTAAAATATTTTTCCTTTGTCTTCTGATATCTGTTTCTGATGATGACAAGTCTGCTGTTGGTCTGATTGCAGTTTATTTGTAGGTAAACAGTCATTTCTCCCAGGTAGCTTTAAAAATTGTCTTTATTTTTGTTTCTCTACAGTTTCACTGTGATGCATGTCTTTTTTTTTTTTTTTTTTGAGACAGAGTCTCACTGTGTTGCCCAGGCTAGAGTGCCGTGGCGTCATCCTAGCTCACAGCAACCTCAAACTCCTGGGCTCAAGCAATCCTTCTGCCTCAGCCTCCCGAGTAGCTGGGACTACAGGCATGC
>CAUYSK010005035.1:0-41941 GCA_963575035.1 Avahi laniger | reverse complement strand
AGATTACATGTTAACAGTTCTGAAACTGTTTTATAAGTATAGCATTGAACAAATATGTATATAAATTGTAGATGGTAGATGTTATAATAGAAGCTAGATTTCTCACTCTCAAAAAAAAAAACAAACATTCTTGCGATACCTCACTTAGTAGAATGCGTTCCAGCTCTATCCAGGAGTATACAAGAGGTGCTGTATCACCATTGTTTCTTAAACCTGAATAGTACACCATCAAATTGGTATTAACTGATCAACACATAAGTGCACATATGAGAATAACATCTATTGGATGTTGGGCGGGAGGGGGGAGAGGGGAGGAGGAGACAGGTATATGCATACACAAAGAGTGCAATGCGCACCACCTGAAGGATGGACGTATTTGAAACTCGGACTTGTGGGGGAGAGGGGGACAAGGGCAACATATGTAACCTAAACATCTGTACCCCCCTAATATGCTGGAATAAAAAAAAATTAGTAAATCAAAAAAAAAAAGTACGAGGGAAAGACTATCATGAATTCTGTGGTTCTGGGTTAGATATGGAGATGTTAGCAAAAACTAAGGTTTATTTTCATATATATGCAGATATATAGATATAGAAATGATTACACATGAGTTCGTATACGTATGTATGCTCCCTACCTCTTTATACTGAATGAGCCAAGAAGCAGGGCCATTACATAGCAATAAGCACACCTTGCGCCTAGATCCAGATTTATAAGTGCCACATTCTCATAAAAGAAATCAAAGCTCCTTGAAGAAATGGCTGATTCTAGAGACAGAGTAAGGCAAATACAAAATATACTTGTAGCATCTTTTAGTGCCAGAAAGTAAAGAAATACTCAAAACCCTCAAATATGGGGACACGTTAAAAGTAGATTTTTAGGAGCCAATCTAAAAAGCTTTCCCAGTGGCAAAAGCTGAAATAATCTGAGCAACAAAATTAATAACTATAATATTGGCTTATAATCCAAACTATAAATATTCACCTGTCTGTGCTGCTATAAATAAATGAGGGAGAAGGTACAAATTTTCCTTATAGAAAAATCCCAAATAAGAAGTATAGAAAGAGTGCGGGAAATAGAAAATCACCATTAGTATGCTACAGTAGTAACTGCTGCAGGCACTGATAAATGTTAAAATTAGTAGATGAAACTTTAAGGAGAGATGGGATATTTGCATAGCCCCAAAGTATCTTCCCCCAAATATGCATTAATTGCTGTGATGATTTTAACATGTGTCCACAAAATTGATACACCTCTCTCCATGAGGTGGCGCTTAATTCCCCTTCTGTTAAGGATGGGATGAATTTAGTGCTTGCCTTCTAATAGAGTATGGAAAGGGAAAAATAGTAATTTTACAGTGCAGAAACCTAGTAGATACTGCTTTAAATAATCGAAGTTACCGTCACTAGTAACGAGTCATGTTGGTGTCATGTTCTCGCTGTGATGAAGTGATGAAAAGGGCAGCTCACCAAGTGGGAAAATTTATTTCCTTGGTATAATTACAGGAAAGCATCACACAAACATAAACTGAGGCACGTCTGTAAGATGGTTGATCAATACTCTTCAAAAGTGTTAAGACATGACAAATAAGAAAAACTCAGAAAATGTCACAAATTTGAGGAGATTAAGGCCATGTGATAAGTAAAGGCAATGTGGTACAGAAGCCTTTGGAACCTGGAATAGGAAAAGGACATTAGTGGGGAAACTGATGCAATCCATGTAAATTCCAGACTTTATTTAACAGGATTGTACCAATGTTCATTTGGTAGGTTTGACTGTGGTTATATAAGATATTATTATAACATTAGGGGAAGCTGGGTGAAGGGTATATAAGAACTCTCTATAGCGCAGAATATACCATATTTGGAATTCTTCTGTCAATCTACAATTTTTTTCAAAATAAAAAGATTTTTTAAAAATGCATACAAAAGTTGAAACAGAACTTCATCTGTAGGATGGGAGCAGAAAGGGATGTAAAAAACTAAAATTCTCAGATACTATATAAGAAGTAAATAATTTTTGCATAGAAATAGCAGTCTCCACATATTAATTAGACATATGGAGTTAAATACCAGATATTAGGCCCAAAAGAGTTGACAGATTGTCTCTAGGAAGCGGGATCAGGAAAAGAGGGCAACGAACTGCCTTTTAAAATTATTATTATAAATCTTTCAGCACAGCTTGATTTTTATAAGAGAGAATATATATTGATATGATTTTAAAGAATCAAAATAATTTTAGCAATAAAAAATAGTCCAGCAGATTCTTAAGGACCCTGAATCAGAGATCATTTGAAGAGCCAAGACAAGACCGCAGGTACTATCAGCAGTTACTGGGTGTAAGACTCACAGGCTCCCAATGTATAGTAACATCCAGCACTGATGAGCACAAACACACTGCACTATTCAAAAGTCTTCTCGTATGATGTTGCAAAAGTCAGCTACCCAGACATGTTTTGAAGCTCATGAAAATCAGAATGCCTTAGAAATATAAGAGATCCTTTAAAAGTTTGACATTCTGCCTTCTATTACATAAGATGGCTAAGTTCAACGGGAATCTATAAGCATAAAAAGCATATCAGATGCTTGCAAAAGGGAGATAAAAGCAAAACAAATAACTAGAAAAAGAAACGTTTTCCCCTAAGAAGACTAGGATTAAGACTTTCAGGAAATTATGTGCTATGGATTTTGGTGGCATATATTACTGGGAGGGAGAGCCTCCCAGATTAAAGCAAAGCTTTAATCTCAAGTTCATGTTTTTTTTTTTTTTTAGCCTTTCCATTCTTTTTCTCTCTTTCTATTCCCAGTCATCATTATCTACCCACCTTCTATCTTCTCCTTCTCTCCTTTTTATTTACAATTTTTCTGTGTTTTTATCTTTCTTGAAGGAGGCCTCTTTTGAAGTATGCTTTTTATCTCAATGACTAACAAGAGTCACTATTAATAACAGGGACTCTGAGGTAATGGGGAGCATGTACTTAATAGAACAAAAATAAGAAATCTTTAATGTAATCATAGTAATATCATTTTCCTGACAACATTTTTGATAACATTTCAGTGATTATTTAACATTATGCAAAGAAGACAATCCAAGGATGTTTAGAGTTCTTTGATATTTAAAAACTTTTGTAGCAAAAAAAATTACATGTGCTCATTTTACTATTAATACTATTCTATTGTTATTTTTATTTTATCATTATTTTATTATTTCATAATTATTCTGAGTTATTAAAAATTCCAAGAACATTTCTGAAGATAAAATAGGCAGGAAATTTTGAGGAGTAAGGAGAAGATGATACATGTTACTAGTTCCTATGTGATGCTTCAATTCTTTTCCCTGTGTTTGTTTTTTATGTTTTATTGCTAGATGCATCTGTAAAGAAAGGCTAGAGTCTTTGCCTGAAGGAAGGAGTATATGAATATGTAAATAGTGCTTTAATATGATGAGATTTTCCTATTTGAATATAAATTTGATAGGCAATGATATGTTATCCTTAAATATCAACACAGCTCAGAACAAGATGATCACATTTTGTCAACTATTTCTAAATTCCATTTGCAATTTTGTGATTTACTTATAAAGTATGCAGAAATTGAGACATGAAAACTAAGTAACCTTTTGCATTTAAAGAATGCTAGACTTTTTGCCTCATGTATTTTATTAAGCATAATTGAATACAAAACAAAGAAATTTAAGAACAAGTAGGGACCTTATTATAGATGATCAATACTGCATAAGTTCTTATATTTTAAGTTCTTTCTCAGAGTATAATTAATCTACCAAGGGTGTGCCTACTTTTTTATTTTTGAATTGAAAGATAAAATTATAGGTATGTATTGAGTGCAGTACAATGTTTTGAAGTATATATACATCACGAAATGATTAAATCTAGCTTATTAACAAATGCATCATCTCATATAGTTATCATTTTTGTGATAGGAACACCTAGCATCCATTCTCTTAACATTTTTGAGGATGCCTAATTTCTTTATCCAAAGATTGAGGAAATCCTCTTTAGGATTTTCTATTAAGGAAAAAGTATTCATAGTAAACATCATCTTTAAAAATCATTACACCACCAAGAAAACACACTGGACTACAGGAATCGAGTTAGCACTTACAATCTCTACTTATCAAGAGAGAATTCATGAGAATTTGGCCTTGGTAAAGAAAATCATGAATAGCACTCAAATGTATGAATAAAAAAGAAGATTGAACAAGGATTTCTGCATTGAGAATAAGGCAGGAAAACAGTGCAAATGAACAGTAAGAAGCCTGTATTGAATTATGTTGGGAACGTTGGTATGGAACAAAGAGAAGTACTTTTTAGCATCATATCTCTGTTTGAAAATGATCAACCTATAAAAGTGGGAAACATACTTGACAGCCCACTTTGTGTTAGCAAATGCACTGACAATGTAGTGGAGGAAAAAAATATAAATTCTTCAAATTCAAATTAGAAGTTAGTGACTAGAATAACAGAGGTGGATTAGAGCTCAGTCAGTCAACCAGTTCACCCCTTACTTAACTTGATATAAGCAAGTCATCCAAAGTCAGTCAGCTAGACTATTTGAAAATCCCCTAGAAAATATGCTTCTCATTCTCCCTTTCCAATCAGATGTAGTATCAATAAATAGCTCCAGAGCATAAAGGCCTGTTTATTAAGAAAATATGATCTCAAGGTTAAGAGAAAGAAATGCCCTAGATAGTATGATAACCATACCTGATGTAACTTTGCAAGGACTGTAGAGCTTATCACATGATCTATTAGAAGAGCTATTTTCATCTAGTTGTGTAGATTTAAATATTATTTAATGTTGCTGTTACTTAAAAATGTATTTCTAACTTTTACCTTTCCTTTAAACTTTAGATTTATATATCCCGATCTATATTTAATATCTCCATTTAGATTTCTAATACTCATCTTACTACTAGCCTGTCAAAGAGTGAAAGTCTGCATGCATTCTTGCACACACACACACACACACACACACACACACACACAAGCCCACACTCGCACGCATACTTGGCTTCCGCAGTCTTGCTAGCATAGTTAATGGTAACTCTACTTTGAGTTGATCAGGTCAAAAATCTTGTGGTCATCTTTTCCATCAGGAAAGCCTTTTGGCTCAATCTTTTAAACACAGATTCCCACCACTTCTCATCACCTCTGTTGCTAGTTTCCTAAAGCCACCATCACCTTTTTCACATTCAATTTTCATAACTTCCTATCCTCTCTTCCCACTTCCATGGTAGGATAGAGCACTCATTTTCTTCTTTACTATTTATAATCCCCTTTCTCTCTTTTAGTCTGTTGTCACAAAAGCCTGATGATCTTTTTAAAACATAATTCAGACATTGTTATTTCTTTACTCAAAACCCTTTAATGCTTTTTTTTTTTTTTTTTGAGACAGAGTCTCGCTCTTTTGCCTGGGCTAGAGTGAGTGCCGTGGCATCAGCCTAGCTCACAGCAACCTCAAACTCCTGGGCTCAAGCAATCCTTCTGCCTCAGCCTCCCGAGCAGCTGGGACTACAGGCATGAGCCACCATGCCTGGCTAATTTTTTTTTTCTATATATTTTTAGCTGTCCAATTAATTTTTTTCTATTTTTGGTAGAGACAGAGTCTCACTCTTGCTCAGGCTGGTCTCAAACTCCTGAGCTCAAACAATCCGCCCGTCTTGGCCTCCCAGAGATCTAGGATTACAGGGGTGAGCCACCTCACCGGGCCCTTTTAATACTTTTTTATTCAGAGAGCGTCGTTGTATTGGTAGGGCCTTCTCTAACCACCCTATATAAAATACCAATCTCTTCCTAGCAGACCCTAACAAACCTTTATTGCTTTGTCTAATATTGTCTATCTGCCAAATTATTTGTTTAATATTTCCTATCTAGCCTCATTAGAATCTAAGTTCTATGAAGGTAAGGGCAATGTCTGTTTTCTTTGCTACTTTATTGCAAACACCTAGAAGAATATTCAGCTTAATAAATATTTAAATGAATAAATGTATAAAGCAATCAATAACAAGAACAAGATTAAAAGGGATTGTGGCTGAAAGCTATTGTGTGATGAACTCCTGTGGATTGAATTGTGTCCCCCAAAAAGATATCTTTAAGTCCTAACCCCTGGTACATGTGAATGTGACCCTATTTATAAATAGGGTCTTTGTAGAAACAATCAAGTTAAGATGAGGTCATACTATTAATAAATTAGGGTAGGCCCTAATCTAATGACTTGTGTCCGTACAAGAAGAGACAAATCTGGACAGAGACACACACAGAGAGGAGTATGCCAGGTGAAGGAGGAGACAGAGATTGGAGTGATGTGGCTACAAGCCAAGAAATGCCAAGAATTGCTCATAACCACCCACCAGAAGATAGAAGAAGCAAGGATGGATCCTCCTGAGAGGCTTAATAGAGACCATGGTTTTGCTAACAACTTGGTTTCAGACTCCTAGCATCCGTAACTGTGAGACAATCATTTTTTATTGCTTTAAACCACCCAGTTTATGATAATTTGTTATGGCCGCCCTAAAGCTAGCATGTAAATGTTATGCTCTCTTTCATCAACTTCTGGAATATTGGAAGTTCATAGAATCCTTAAATGGAAAATTAATTAAATATTTTGAAGATCTTTTGTACAGGAAAATATAAATTGTGCTTGATCAACAGTTGTGGTCTTAGGTTTGGATTGCTCATCAAACTTATAAGACAAAATAGACATCACTCGCTCTAACAGTAGGCTTCAGATATCCTCTAAGGAAAGATACAGAATAGCCAACCCCGCATGTACAGGAACAGCAGAACACAGGCTTATGACTCCCAGCTACAGCTTGTGAATGTGAAAACTCTCCAAATTGGAATATACACAATCACAGGAGGCGGGGTCTAATGTGTATGGAGCACCTTAGCTCAGGGAAGCCATCCGTCAGCTTTTCTACCTTGCTAAACTCGTAATCCTCCCAAAGGCATGTCATTAAATCTCATCTCAGCAAATTTCTCGTCAATTGTAGATTACTCCTATACAAGTTGTTCAATAAACAGTCTAGAAACCCAAGTACAGGTGTGGCATTTATTATATATTAACCTCAGCAGGACTCATTTACCTTGAATCTGGCAAACACTACCGTATTATCAGTGTTCATGTTTCAAGGAGAAGGAGTCAAGCAAGGGTCAATTCCTTAGATGCTCTTGAAGCTAGAGGAAAGGCAACAGACCAGGTCATAACCCTTTCCATCCACAGAGTATAATGTATAGCTTAGAAATATATTTCCAAAAATATACTAATAATGTACTAATAAGGAATATTTCTTTCTTTCCTGCAGCACATTGTATATTTCAAAGCACCTACATATAACCACATTTGTTCTCAACAACTCACTAAGGCAAATAGAGTACTTGTGATCTTCTTTACTGATTACAGTCCCCCAAATGAAAATATCAGCAGTACCTTGTGAATGGCCTTTCTACCAAATTTTCTGTTGCCTATATTTAGGAGCCTGGTGGTGATGATTAAAGTCAAATTAGGAATGTTTAGATGCATTCTCAAATATTTAGGACAAACTTATAATAAAAATAGTAAGCTTAGGTAATCAGTTCTTAACTCCACTTTAGACATCCATCGTTGGGAAGTTGCAGTCATTACTGCTTTTGAATGCAGTGTTGTGTTTGATGCATTTTCCTATCTAGCTCTGAATGGCTCTTAAACCTAATCTAAGCAATAGAACAGCCTAATCTCTGAAATTGTACCAGTCATTAAATGAAATTATCCCATCATGGTAAACTCCATAGCACTAAACAAAAATTAGGGAGCCATATCTACTAAAATTGTTTCATAGGAAGTTATTAATAATACAGTAATTATTAATATAATTATCAATAATATAATAATACAAAAATCTGTTTTATGTTAATCAAAACAATGCAGAATCTTCAGAGAGGTCATATTCTATTTCTTCATTGGAATGATAATTTTTTTATACATTGATTTTTAAATTAATGCTTGCCAGTACGTGTTGATATAATAAGTTGATTCTATCTACTTTTTCCTTCTCTTTAGAAAAAAAAGCTATGTACACACTTTTCTTCCTAATCTGAGAGTCTTTAAAATAATTTTTAATAATACACATTCCATTAGCATGTATTATTAGCAGTTTCAGTCTGTCAGAAGATATTGCTAATTCGGTACAATTATTATATGCAATATAGCAAACACTGTAGTTTGAGATAGCTCTCATTATCTCCTTTATTAAACAAATATTTATTGAACACTTGCTATGTGCCAAAAAAGAGTAAGTGCTGGATGTTTGCAACGAGGATAAATAAAACATAATTACTCTCTGGTTCATAATCTGATAGAAAATAAGCCTTAATGTGTGAAGTCCTCAAGATGTACAAATTGCTATAGTATCATTATAATCTTTTGCTTTACACTATTTTCTGGAGGTAGTTTTGAAATTTTAAAACGTTTTCTAATCTGACATTTTCAACATGGGACATAAGTATTAGAAAAGTTACTATAAAAATGAAATTCCTTGGTCAAATAATTTAGAAATCCCAGCATGCTATATTCCAGAGTATATTATTCCTCCAATTGCTATGAGAAGTACTTCAATAAAGACATTTGTTTGTCTCATTGGTTTTAAGCTTATTTGATTTTAGATAATTTTTTTTCACATATTATTTGGCAAAATCCTAGAGAACTTATGTTTTGCAAAACACAATTTGATCTACCCTAATAGATACAGATAGATTTCTTTGATTTAAAAAGTAAGCTTAAATTATATTATTTCCAAAAATATTTATTTATAAGTTTGATAAATCTGACTCCTTAATCGCTATCTACCAGATGATACCTGTCTTGCGTGGTAACATATCAGGGATTAAGTTAGTGTTTTCTTTCATTCTCCCCTATCTTTAGTAATAATAGAAAAGTTGCCAAATACTTTACAATATAGCCAGGGGGAAATCATCGTGAAGCAGATTTATTAATTTGTTAATTTTACAAATATTTATTATCAGTTTTTTGTCTTGGGTTCTATGTTAGGCACTGGAGACTAAATAAAAAAAGTCCCTGCACTTGTGAAGTTTACAGCTAGTCAAGTACAGACATCTATTCAATAATTGCACAGATATGTGAATAAATTACAAACGTATAGCTTTTGTGAAGGAAGGCTACCCTTCTTTATTCCAAGAAATATTGCTTTAATGGTCTCCTTTAGTTATGTAAGGGTAAAAGGCAAAACACCTTTACATGATCTTTCCTGTTCTTGGAAGAATAACTTGAGCAGTGTCCCTGAGATGATTAAATATCTGGTTAGTAGGCCCTATTGTCCTGGGAAAAGAATGCAGGAAGATCTGTTATTCTTTGAGTAGCTTTAGGGCACCTTTGTTAGGGGCTTTGCAGGAAGCTGGGCAGGGTTTCTGTAGCTGGCCTCTAGAACTTGCCCTGACCACACATGCCCCAGGGATGGCTAGAGGACCCACAGCTTGGAGTCCCTGAACTGCAAGACTAGTGGGCAAAAGAACAACACAAGATCCTCAGGCCTCCTAGGGTGTGAGAGTATGAGGCCCTAAACTAAATTTAACACAGGCAGAACTGCTGGAAAGGGGCTCTAACCCCCATACAGCTGGAGTGAAGGATCGGCTGTCTCCGTAGAGTTATAGAACCAGCCTTCAAAATTAATTTTTCCAGTGTGAAAGTGACTTTACAGCTCACCAGCCTGCACTTTCTGCCAGAGATAATTGATCACCACAATTTTCTGAATCATGTTGTTTCTATTGCTAGAGTCTACTCTCTACCACTGACACATTCTTGAATCCTAAGACACAAGCACACTCTGTTGCAAATCTCTATCACCTCAGGCCTGTTAAGCAATAGAAATCAGAACCCGGCCATTATCCCGTCTCTGGGGTGAATTTGCACACAATGGAAGTGAGTAGATGACAGAATTGGGAGTGCTTTAATTTAGGCTACTGGCCTATTCATCTAGCCGGTCTCTAAAACCAGCTTGTGTTTTTGAAATATAAAGTATAACAATGTGAGTTTTTCTTCTTCTCATTTTCTTGTATGTATTTGTCTTATTTTCCAAAAGATTTTTATTTTTTATGGATTTGGAGATATGAATTAGGACCTTTAAAGCAGAAAAATAAGAGAAAGATACAGTTTCTGATCTTTAAAATAGGATATTTTTAGTCTTAAAAGACAATTGCATTTAAAACCAGGCTTTATCTAGGAATAAATATTGGGTTAGTGAAAAGGTAATTGTAGTTTCAGATCATGAATTTTAAATCATTATAACTAGGCTCAAACACATCTTTATTAATCAAAATAGAAACCATTACAATCAACACATTGTTGCCAATGAGAAATAAATTTGTTTATTTCTGTAGCGTAAAAATCTGTGCTTTGGAATTCAACAAACTCTTGGAAAGCAATTTCTGCATCCTGCTGGTTCTGGAAGTGTTTTCCCTGCAAAAAGTTGTTGAGATGCTTGAAGAAGTGGTAGCAGGTTGGCGAGAGGTCAGGCAAATACGGTGGATGAGGCAAAACTTCACAGCCCAATTGGTTCAACTTTTGAAACATTGCTTGTGTGACGTGTGGTCAGGCGCTGTCGTGGAGAAGAATTGGGCCCTTTCTGTTCACCAATGCCGGCTACAGGCATGGAACTTTTTGGTGCATCTCATCGATTTGTGGAGCATACTTCTCAGATGTAATAGTTTCGCAGGGATTCAGAAAGCTGTAGTGGATCAGACCAGCAGCAGACCACCAAAGAGTGACCATGACCTTTTTTGGTGCAAATTTGGCTTTGGGAAGTACTTTGGAGCTTGTTCTTGGTCCAACCACTGAGGTGGACATCGCCAGCTGTCATATAAAATCCACTTTTCGTCTCATGTCACAATCTGATCGAGAAATGGTTCATTGATGCGTACAAGAAGAGAACACTTCAAAACGACGGGTTATTTTTTAATTTTAATTTTAATTTTAATTTTTGGTAAGCTCATGAGGCACTCACTTATCAAGGTTTTTCACCTTTCCAATTTGCTTCAAGTGCTGAATGACTATAGACATTGAGTTCTTTGGCAACTTCTCGTGTAGTTATAGGAGGATCAGCTTCGATGATTGCTCTCAATTGATTGTTATCAACTTCCAATGGCCAGCCACTGTGCTCCTCATCTTCAAGGCTCTCATCTCCTTTGCAAAACTCCTTGAACCACCACTTCACTGTACATTCATTAGCAATTCCTGGGCCAAACGCATTGTTGATGTTGTGAGTTGTCTCTGCTGCTTTATGACCCATTTTGAACTCCAATAAGAAAATTGCTCAAATTTGCTTTTTGTCTAACATCATTTCCATAGTCTAAAATAAATATAAAATAAACAGCAATAAGTCATTAACAAAAAAACATAAAGCGAGAAATGCACATTAAAATGATGTATAATATAACCACATTTATTTAAGAATATATTCCAATATCAAATGGCAAATTTCAACAATGCTAAAACCACAATTATTTTTGCACCAACCTAATACTTTATAAATAATAGCTTGCATACATTGAATATATCAAGCTATAAGCTTAGTGAGCTACATCATAGAGTTTGACATAAAGTCCAAAACAGAGCAGAAGCTGTTCCTTTGAATCTTGAGGGATTTCAGTGACAAGGAATAGATAAGTGTCCTGCACTTATCTGTCTTTGAATAGATAAGCGAAGCTGCCAGGGGTATGTGTTTCCTGATTTTCACTCTAGACAAAAGCCAGAGATAGCAAGTGTGTTGGATTGATTCAGGGGGCTTAAATGACAGTGAGGAGCTTGTTCCATTATCCCATTTGGAAATCTAGAAGAAGATTACTTCATAGGATGGCTTCACATCCATCAGGCAACGCATGATGAAAATCTTTGAGCCTATCATGGTTACGCAGCATTGAAGGGCCTGAGTTTAGTACACCTAAGCTTCTCTTGAATCACATGAGGCGTCAAGGGAAACACATATCTCTGAATATCCTAAAGAAGAGGGGTTACAGAAGTCAATGAGTTGAAAGTGAGCCAATGGGTTTGCCATAGGTGCCACCACCGTGACCATGGTGGGAGGTAGCAATACAGCAAACGCTACAGGAGAGACGGCCTATTGCAGAGGCCAAGTAAAGAATGAGACCAAGACTCAAAAAGTTCTTCATCACCAATGAGAGACTAGTTGCTTTCTAGACAGCCAAAGTTAAATCATCAATCACCTGTATTAAAACCCCTCTGTTGAAATACTTACTATAGTTTCTGTTTTTCTTACTAGTCTGGCCCAGATTGATAGTGATCATATTGTTTGTTATCCTAAAGAAAGATCATGTATAATTCAATATTAGGCCAATTTCTTCTGGGAAGAAAGGAGATTAAAACTGATGACTAACTGAAAAATATTTCTCACATATGTAATACAGGAGGTTGTGTTATTGACTAGATTGACATGGTTCTTTGCCTTATATGTATACTTTTCAAATTCAAAATGATTTCTCATGTTTAACATGTCCTCTTCTCTTGTTCTGCATGGGGATGAAGTTCTGCCTGTATGAAGAAATGCAGCTGTGTACAGATGTTTATCATGTTGATCCCATATATCCTAACATTTGTGAAAAATAAGTGGCTACTTGGAAGTATATCAGCAGGTTTCATTTTAGATTGTAGGACAGAAGCATGGTCTAAAAATGTAATACAGTATTTATATTTTAGCCTGGATAAGAGGCAAATTTAAGAGTAATTTTAAAATCTGACCCTAAGCAAAATAAAAATTAATAAGTAGAAATTTTCTGAGTGTAAAACAAATACATCTTGAAAGGAATGAACTTTTATTTTAAATGCCCATATTACCAGTTGGTTTCACAAATGCATGTCAGTTATTTGTTCTGTATTCCTATGTGCAATTAGACTACTGAAATATTTATAAGTGATAGGTATTTTTTAAAAAAATAATTAAACCTTGTGTATGATTCTGTATCTCACAAATTGAAGCATACATTTGATCGATTTGATAATGATAAAAGATAAATAACACCTTTTTTTTGGACAGGTTATGTTTGAGTTAAAGAAGGGGTATAAAGCTGACCAAGATATCAAATGCTTTTACAATGAATACAAACAAAAGGGACACCTTACTTGAATATTGAGCTGATGCTCTAAGGGATTCAGAGGCTCTAACCTGACTAAATACAACATCCTGAGAGGTGAGAGTAGGAAAGCATGCTGTTATATCTCACAGGAAACATTCTGATTCTGGTGTCTCATTCTCATGACAAAGGTGGCAACCAGAATAGAGAATAGCACAGCATGAATCCGTCCTCCTGACAAAGACAGGAAGAAGAATGGAAAATAATGCAAAGTTAGCACCTTCTTGTTCAAATATATTGTAATCTCAGGGTCTTCCTCTCTTCCAGCAAGGATGTAAGACATTTAGTCCTGACAACGTGTAACTGTGATATAATAATTGCTAAAACATTAGGTGTGAGAGAGTTTCAGGGTTTGTTTTACAAATAGAAGGTGTATTGTCATTCATGAGTGTTTTCACTTTTCCAGAAAGGATTTTTTTTTTGTAAAAGAAAATATAATTGTTGTACATTGGAATCTTATAGGAAGTAGAACCAAGGGTCTTCAAAATTTGCATTGTAGTAACCTTAGACTATTTACAAAAGAAAATAATTTATGTTAAACAAAAGAAGTGAAAAAATCCACTGCAAATGCTGCAGTTACAATATTTGTCACTGTAGCTAGTGATAGTATGGGACAAATAATACAGCTCTTTCCGTATGTGCATGTGTATTCATACCGTTGTGTATGTATGAACAAAGGTAAGCTAGAGGTTGTAGTAATAAAACCAATTTATAAAAGCCAAAAGAAAAACTCATTGTCTCATATTATTAAAATATTTTTAAAGGGTCAAAGCTCTATAGGTAAAGAAAAGTAAAGAAATTTAAGTGTATTTTAAAATAAAACTTGTGTGCAAATACTATTATCTGGGTATTTATTTCATTTACTGTAATAGTCTAACCATTCCAAACTGTAATTAGGGAAATTCACGACAAATTCGACAGGTTGTAATTACTTAAAATCTTGTGGATGTGAATTTTCAAACTTTCATTCCAAATTTTTTTTGCCATATTTAGATCTTGAGCTTTAAAAATAACATTTTGAGACATTCTAGTAGTAATATGATAGGACATCCTCATACATTAATATATTTAACTCTCACAACACTTCCGTGAAGAAGAACCTGCTATTATCTGTGCTTTACCAACAGGAAACTGAGCACATCATCGCACATGTATGTGGCGGTGTAAGGGCCTAGGATAAACTTCCTTTGCCCTCTGAAGGTTTGCTGAAAATAAACTGACAAAAAGCAGAATAATAGGAGAAATAGCATACAAATTTATTATTATTAACAGGAACGGGGCAAATCACAGAGTGATTACCCTGCTATGCAATGGAGTATGTATGGTTATGTACACATCTCCTTAAGAAAAAGGGAAATCAGGAAGTGTGGGTGATATTAGGGGGGTAATAAACGAATTTTAGAGAAGTTCAATGGGCTTGAAGAACATGCAATGGCCTAAGACAAAGTCTGCTGGGCCCACAGAGCAGACTGCGGTTGGTGACAAAAGTCCATCCAAGTGTACTGACAGACTTCAGTTTCTTCCTGAGACATGACTTCAGTTAATGAAAACTCAGGACAGGAGCCAGAGGTAATTGTTTTTTTCTTTGACAGGTCTAAACTTTAGCCAGATGAGGGAAATTCAGAGAATAACTTCATCCTGTGCTTTTGGAGATTCCAAGAATTGACAGACAGGAGGGTGGGGAGAAGGTCAGAGAGACCCTGAGGTGGCTTCTTCATTTTAGCATGTCAAAGCACCCCATTTTAGGGTATCAGTTTCTGAGGCCCAACATTTCCTTGTCTAAAACTTCCCTAGAAGTTTCACATACTAAAAACTGGGTTGCTGGCTGTGGACAGAAAAATCAAGTTAATAACTAAATGATAAAAGGTCTTATTAAACCATTCTCCCATTTCTGGACATAGACCAATCCAGTTAAACAGTTGTGAGTCATTTCAGGAGATGATGTTGCAGATGGTCTTTCAAACAGAAGAAAAACAAAGGTTAATGTTCGAAACAATCTATAAACCAGCTTCCTTAGAGTCCAGAGGGTGGTCAGTTGAGGTGTCTAGATGTTAAATTTGAAAGAGTTTTCAGTTAAAGTGAAACTAGGCAGTGGCAATCTGGCAGATTTTTCTTATCTATGGCTTGTATGACACAAGATTGTTTATACATGAGTTTTAGCATGTTGTGCCTCAGGGAAAAGGCAGTAGCGATTTCATTGAGTTCAAGCCAGAAAAATGAAAGAAAAATTAGGAAATGTTCATGTGGAAACTTGTAGCCAGGAAAGAATTCAGAATCCAGTCCAAATATTAACTCAAAATAATAAAAACTCAAAACAATGATCGGGGCTAGAGTCTAATAACTAGTATACTAAAGTTTTCTTCTGAAACATAATTTTTCACTCTCCTATCCCCCATTTTTACCAAAGATACATCATAATAGAACCAATTTGTTTGCAAAATAAGTTGTAATCTTATTATATTTGGCCTGATTATTTGCATAAAATGCAATATATATAGTGATAGGCCATATACTCTTTCTAAGTTGGCTTTGCTGGAAGTTTTTTATAAAAAAATCTCAGATTAGACTTTTAAATGCCTCTAAAGCCAACCCAAGACTTTGTCATCAGACACTGATTGTAACACCTCTACAAATTGTGTGACTTCCTCTCTTGAGGATCCTGGGCCTATCAGAAAGTGACAACCTTTACTTACCTCAAGATTAGGAGCACTGTAAGGGAAAAATTAGACAAGGTACTAGGCTAGTCTTTTTCCAAGTCTATTGGCTTTATAAATTCAACTTCAATGCATCAAAACAGTCTAGTCAAATATGAAAATAAGACATTTAAGTCAAATCCTTGGCAAAATAAGTAGTGTCACCAGTGTGTCCTATTACAAGAAAACTAAAACAAAAACCAAAAAACCCCAGATTCTCATTGAATTTATGCAAATAACTGTATTGGCATAAAATAAGAATATTCACAAATAGTTGCCAAATTCTGGACAAATCAGTTAAAGAGAAAGATAAATGTTTCAATTTCACTCACAAATATACTTTATCCAATTGCTATAAGCACGAATAAGCTCAAAAGAGAAAAAAAACCATTTTCTTTACTCTGGAAAACAAAACATAAAAAGGATCACCAATATTTCAAATAAAAAGTTATAAAAAATCATTTCAGTCCTCTATCAGTTTAGTCTCATGTAATTAACTCTTCTACTTGATGTAGGGTTAGCAATCTTCATGAACCCATCAGTTTTTTTTTTTTTTTTGAGTAAGTTCTGGAAGTTTTTACTAAGTCCAATGGTATGAGCTCCAAAATTATTAGAAACCTGTATTCAAGAGTACTTGTCAGAGATAAGATCAAGATGGGTGACTAGATACAGGTAGTATGTGGCTCCTCCATGGATAGAAACCAGAATAGTAAGCAAATCCTCACATTTCAAACAGATCATCTAGGAGAGAATGCTAGGGTTCAACAAGGAAGTGATGGGAGGCACCGAAGGTGGCTAAGGCGAGGGTTCGGGGGAATCTTGTTTGGCTGGGGACTGGCAAACATTTGGGAGAAGCTCCTGGATGTGGTGAAAGAGTAAGAGAAAAGCTCCCAGTGCTCCATTGTCCAAGGTGAGCTTCTACAGTCTTGGCTACGAAAGAATCCCCCTGACACACACACCCATGCAGCTCTTGGGCCTAACTTAAGGAGATGTTTGGAGATTGCACAGAGACATTATTCCGAAAAGTAAACTCACACGGATCCCATAGACATCCAGCTTAGAGCAGCTTCAGCTGTGGATCATTCTGAGAGCCTAGACACTGTGAAACCATGGGCACAACTGCTGCCACTGTGCAGCTCTGAACAGGCATAGAGGAGCTCGGGCACTCCCACACACCCCTGGAAAGGCCTCAACCACCCTGCTGCGGGCTGCTGTTGAGACTGAGGCATGAACGGACAGCATTTTCCACAGTTTCTCACTCATGCTGCATTCCAGGGTGGGGCCCCAAGGTGCCAGGTTGAGAATTTGACAATAGGCTGTGTCCCACCCTCAGGCTGAGTTTTGGATGGATGTGGCTGCAGCCCCTACCTGGCTAGGGAGGGGCGGGGAAACCAGGCTTTCCAGCATGCATCTGGGATGGTACCCACCATCCTGCAGCCAGCTGCTATGAGACAAAGTCTCAAGCAAACTGCACGCCCCACAGTTTCCTGCCAGCATAGCCTGCCTGAGAAGAGCTCTGACCCTGTGGTCACAGGTCCAAGGTGCTATTTTGGGAGTCTGAAGCTGGACACCACCCTGCCTTTGGGCTGAGCTCAGGCTGATGCAGCCCTGCCCAGCTGAGGAGGGACAAAAGATCCCAAGCTCTCCTACACATACCCAGGACAATTCCCACCTTGGTGCCCAAGAAAAGATGAATGGGTAAAGAAAATGTGGTATATATACCCAATAGAGTACTATTCAGCCACAAAAGAGATGAAATCCTATTATTTGCAGCAACATGGATGGAACTGGAGGGCATTATGTTAAGTGAAATAAACCAGGAACAGAAAGTTAAATACTGCATGTTCTCATTCATATGTGGAAGCTAAAAACAAACAAACAAACAAAAAACCACATTGATCTCACAGAAGTACAAAGTACTAAAGGCTGGGAAAAGTAGGGAAAGGAGGTAGGAGGGAAAGATTTGTTAATGGATACAAAATTACAGCTAGATAGAAGGAATAAGTTCTAGTGTTCTACGGTACTGTAGGAGGACTAGAGTTAACAATAATATATTTTATAGTTTCACATAGCTAGAAGGAGTATCTTGAATGTTCCCAACACTAAGAAATGATAAATATTAGAGATGATGGATATGCTAATTATCCTGATCTGACCACTATACATTATATATATTGAAACAACACTATGTACCTCATAAATATTTCTAAATAGCATGTGTCAATTAAAAGAAAATTTTAAAAAGGGAGGGGGGTTTCAGTCAATGGAAAAAAATTCCCCAAAACAGGATCCAAAAGAGAAAAAGCAGAAAGGCCTTTATTTTATCAAGAAAAAATTATAACCTAATATAGCTTTTAATTAACCTGATTTCTGACCACAGCACTCTTTAAAAAAAAAAGAAGAATTTTTAAAACCTCTTATTAGATTTTAGCTAGGACAAACAGCCTATATTATCTTTTAAACTTTTGTTTTTCCTTTCTCTTAATTCAAAGGTACCTTCCCAAGTGACTCACCAAAACTATAAGCTTTAATCAAAACTATGCCTTAACCAAGGACACACTAGTCCTTCTCCAAATAGGTGAAAATTAATTCGAACAGATCGAAAACCACCCCAAAGACAGCTCAAAGAAAGAAAAGTTTCACCAGCCACAAATGGGGTACAAACCCCATTTCTGTTCAGCCATATTCTCTAGGGTCTCAGTTTCTCAGCTGATCATCCACACACAATGGCCCCCAAACCTCATATGCCCACAGACAAAATAAGACAGAAAAACAAAAGTTGTCCATGGAAGGGAAAAGAATCAATAACAGATGGGTACCTCAAAAAGCCAAAAGTCACATAAATAATTTCCAATGGTGTACTTATTCCAATAGCAACTCAATCCTATAACCCGTTGCATGGAAAGCCCAGGAGGTAATTTTCCAGGTTTAGAATACGATTTTACCATAAAAGAGGTGTTTCCTGGAGGGGAGTGTAGAAGAGGCAATCTCAGTAATCCCCCACACCTAAAAAAAAAAAAAAATAGTTACTCCAAGGAATAGGCTAGAATATCAAAAGACTTGTTGCAACAGATGTTTTGGGATGGTGTTTATGCTTATGGTGCCTCCAGTATCCCACAGATTTGTACAGGGCTGCCAGTCACAGCTCGTTAATCCATGATGCCAGGTAGGATCCCCTGGAATTAGATTTTGACAGAACTAACTAGGCAATAAGGGTTGAGGTTACAAAAGCCCCTTTTGCATGAGACTTCTTATTAAAATAAACTCCTTCAGGAACTTAACACATTCAAAACAAAAAATGTGCTGTTTATTAACAAAATATTACAGATCTCTTGAAAAACTTCTCTTCATGTATTGCCCACTTTTTTATGGGGTTGTTTGATTTTTTCCTTGCTGATTTGCTTGAGTTCTTTGTAGTTTCTAGTTACTAGCCTTTTATTGAATGTATAGAATGCGAATATTTTCTCCCACTCTGCAAGTTGTCTATTCACTTTATCCTTAGTTTCCTTGGCTGTGCAGAAGCTTTTAAATTTAATCAAGTCCCATTTATTAATTTTTTTTGTTGCTGTGATTGCCTACGGGGTCTTCTTCACAAATTCTTTGCCTAGGCAAATATCTAGAAGAGTTTTTCCAACATTTCCTTCTAGAATATCTTATTTTAGAATGCTTTATATTTAAATTTGTGCTAATGATTTCCATTATTAATATCCAGATTTAGTATTCAGATAAGTATTAGAGTAAGATAGAACTGATTTGTAGAATAACCAAATAAACGTATTCATGCCTACATACTCCATCATAGGTCTAATATGTGTAATTTTATACAAGTAAGCATGGTGTTGGGAAAATATTGGCAGAATGTTTTAAACAAACATATCAGTATTTATACTTATACAAAAAGTAATTCTGTCCTCCTAAAGCAATTGTCTTGGAAGGCTGTACATTTTATTTCAACAATTACACACCTGTTTTAAAATAATATTTCAACTCATCTTCTGGAATTGCCTTTAGAACCTGTGAAACTTCAAATGAATAGCCTCAATGCTGGAAAAATTGTATCAGTGATGAGTGGATTTGGTTGCTCACCAGAAAGACCAATTTTCTTATAGAACTAATTGAATGACTCTCACGTAACATCAAATGAGGTATTCCAGAATTATTTTGAATACTGACAGCATCATTGCAACACATACACACATCTAAGCTGAAATATAAAAAAAATTTCTATGAGCACCCTTCCCCAAAGGAATTACTATGAAGAATATAATTTATTTGGTAGTATAATTTCTAGCTTTTTCTTTTATAAATTATTTACTTTAGCATTTGTACATCGTTTATACAGATATTTTCTATCTATAGAAACAATATGAATATGTGTCATGAAATAGTCATAATGTATTGATAAATGTACCAATTTTCTCTATTTTATATATTTCAAGTGTATATCAACACATTGCTAATTGTAGAATTATACACAGTTACCTGTGAGGTGCGACAGATGATTTCAGGTGACATTTTTCTTTCTATTCTGTCCAATTTGGGTGTGATATTTTATTTAAGAATATTTTTTTAAAAGGAAGATATTATTTGATAAAATTATTACTCAACTGTATTCCATCAAAATGTCATAATTTTTATGTTCCTAAAAGGCTTCTTATCCTCTATTATTAAGTGACAAAAGATTATAATTTGACAAAAATGGATACTAAGATGACTGATTTAAAAGTATGTTTCAATAAAATTTAACATAAAATGGCAAAGCAAATATTAAAAAATCCCTTTATTATTTTGAAACTAAATTTTAATTTTTCAAATCACCCTACATATTTCATATATATATATATACATACAAATATATCTACACACATATACACACATATACATTCTATTTGTTACTTGTGGTTATTTCTAGATATATACCATAAGTTTTAGTGTTTCACTTTTAGTTTATAGTGATAATACAGAAGTTCCATATCCTTAAATATTTCTACATGCTTTAATATAATTTGTATCTGTATTATAAATCTTCTTATAGTGCTAAGTAATTGCATTTAGTTAGTAAATCTGAATCACGTTCTTAACTCTCTGCTGAATCATAGTAGAAAGAGTTTCCTGAAAAAATGATTTTTCTATAAAAAATTATTCTAAAGATAAATTTAGTAAAACTATACAAATGTATAGTTAATGATCTTAGAAACCTAATTATATATGGCATATTTGGAAATAGATTTAATTTCAATTGAAAAACTTTGTTCATAATTTCATAGAAATGAGTTACATTTCATTGGAAAAGGAAATTTGTACTATCCTAAATGGATTGTAAATGTAAATTTCCAAAATAGTATATGGAACATTATTTTAGCATTTACATTATTCACTAAATATCTATTATACATTGGTCAAAAAACACACAAGACACAAAGCAAATTGATAAGATGTTATTACTCCCCTCAAGAGGAATGCATTCTATTAGGAAATGCCAAAATGGCATGAAAAGAATTATTAAAATGTCAAAGATAATATTATAAATAGTCATACAAATTCTATGAAAGAAAACACAAAGAAACTGTGAGTATTGAAGAAAAGTATTTGGGGAACAAGGCATTTTGATTGAACTTTAGCTTAGAGGCCTGTTATCAATTGCTACATAAGAAATTATCCCCAAATTTAGCAACTTCAGTATCCATTTACTATCTCACAGTTTCTGGAAATTAAGAATCTAGGCACAACTTAACTGGATTCTCTCCTTCACAGTTTTATAAATCTACAATCAAGATGTCAGCCCAGGGTCTGTAGTTTCATCTGAAGCCTCAAGTGGGGAATGATCAATCCACTTGCAGGTTCACTCAGTCTTTGTTGGGAGGATTCAGTTCCTCAGAGATGGTTGGGCTTAGGGCCTCAGTTTCTCAGTAGGTGTTGGTCAGAGCATACCCTGTTTCTTGTGATGTGGGCCTTTAAACACAGAGGCTTACATTTTAAGAGTGTGAAAGCCAAGTAAGGCAAAAAAGAGAGTGTGCTAGCAAGACAAAAGACATACTCTTTTCTAACTTGATGATGGGAGTGACATCCCATCACCTTTGTTGTATTCTGTTGGATAGGAGCAAACCAATAGGTGCAGCCTGCATTCAAGAGGAGGGCTAATTGCACATGGATAGGAATTCAAGGAGATGAAGTCATTGAGTGTCAACTTAAGAGCTCTGCCTACCACAGAAGTTAATAAAAATGCTTATAGATGTTCTATGGGAGAAGAAAGGGATAAAAACTTTCAACTATATATATTAAAGAAAAGTTTCTTGGGGTACTATCCATTTGGATTGATCCTTGGATTTGAGTTTAGATGCTTGTTAACACCTCAAGAGATGAAAACATTTTCATTTTGCAGCTAGTTATTATTCTGGTTGGTCATATAGAATTTCTTTTGACCTAGATTATACTATTAAGGATAATTTCTATTCTTTGAGTTCTTATTACATGCCAGGCACATGTGTGGATGATCCCATTTAGTACAAGGATCTGCCTATGACATAAATGCTGTGTTTGAAGGAGAAAAACTGAGCACATCATTAAAAGGTGTTTTAATGTAGCACATATTGAAGTAATAAATAGGCCCCAACATGTCATGGCTCAATTCGATAGAAATTTATTTTTTGTTTACATAACATTCCAAGGACCACCCAGGCTGGCAATTATGGGGGATAAGGCAGAGGATCTGCCCCAAATTTTTATTTACAGACTTAGGCTGATGATGATTCTGCTATCATCACTATGTGGCTTCAAAGTTGCTGTACTAGTTTCCAGAAAAACATAGAGCAATTTATGTAGGCAGGTCTTCTGAGCCTAACCTGAACATGACACACATCATTCTGTTCACATTTGAATTGTTAAAACTCCATCATTCGGCCATCCCTCGTTGCAAAGGAAGTTTAGAATTGTAATCTAGTTCTATAGTTTAAGAAGGAATGGGGGAAATGCATCGTGGTGAACAGGCGGCAGTTTCTGCCGTAAAGTAAGTGTTGAGACTCTAAAATCACTGACATCATTCACTTTGAAAAACTGTGCTAGACTGTAGTGCACCTACATATATGCCTGTGCTCAGGGCATTTTGAGCTCCAGGTTCACAAGGAAAGAGCTCAAACCACAGAGCAGTTATCTCTACCAAAAGCCGGAATACAAGAAGGTGGCGTGCTTAGTCCTGCTTTAGGATAAGTTTCACTGAAGAAATTTTGTTCAACCACTCATCTTGACCTGAAGCTGCCTTAAAAAAAAAAGTCTTAAGGAAGCTACAAATAAAAGTCTAGTTGCTGGAGTAACTTAAGAATTCCCAGGACACAGGTCAGACAGTACATGTGGATGTATAGGAGAGCAGAGAAGGCTAAGGCATATTCACCACACTCATGATATTAAATCCAGGCCGTAGGGAATTTCATGGGCCTCATGTTGGTGGCATCTACTATACTGTGGTACCGCCTTGTAATATGTTTAAATCAAGAACAAGGTCAGAAAGCACAAGAACTCTCTGCATCCTCTCTTTATTTTCTAATATTTTCAGAATATAATTTCTCTGGATTTTACTATTTTTCTAACACCTTCCTTTCTAAACCTATCTTGCTGGTGGATTATCTTTAGCATGATAATGACACATTTTATCCCCTCACTGATATTGACTATATATGACTTCCATCAGTGATTCGTCTTATAAACACGAGTAATCCAATAACCTTATTTTTGTGGCCCCAGGTTTATTATCAAGTATTGAGGGCACTGTTTTAAACGCTTCACATTCACATTTTTCTATTTATTAGTTACCACCCATAGACTTCTGGTCAGAAAGAGCAGGGAATTAAAGTATATGTGATAGAATGCATCCTTCTGACAAACAAGTAATTTACCTACTTTGTAGTTCCCAAGAACACACACATACATCTCCTTGTACTTCTCTATCCAAAATGCTCTTTTCACAGTTCCAGTGGTTTTTACTCCAACTAACACTCTATGTTCCAGTTGTCACTGTCAAAAATTGAGTGAATTATGCGATCTATTTGGTGGAACCTGAGCAGAGGGATCCAAATTTGTAAAAGCAATATGCCAATCACTATCAGGCCAAAGGGGAGACCACTCAGGATGGAGATCCTCTCCTATGTGGCTCTCTGACTACTCAAAGTTGTGAAGGGCATCGGACAAGCCATGTTACTCCTGTGTCCATATCCAGATTTAAATCTATGCTGTTTCATTACCATTCATTAAGCTTCTGCCAGCTATGCTTTATCCCATTCATTTGCTCATTCCCTCAAAATAGAAAATTTGAATATTTCATATAAGATGTGATGAACTTCCAAGGATGTCACAATCAATTTAAAGAAAGTCCAATGAATTCAGCCCCAAACAGGTAATACGAGATTCTGACTGAGAATCTTTCTCTTCCTTTGGGATGTCCTCAAATTAGAGTCTATGGTGTCTTAGAGGAAGGGGTATAAGGGGTGTTTACATTAATTTAACCTTAATAGATTAATAATTAATAACATATTGATTTAAGTTATGTAACCTTAATAGCTCCTTTCTAACCATGAAAACCGTCAAAGACATCCACACAAGAATTAAATTTTCTCTAGATTATAACCTCAGTGGAGCTTCTCTCTAAGCTCTACTGGCTCCTTCTTACCTGAATGGCACTATTGGTCCTTCTTTTTGAATTAATTTCTTCCTTTCCATAGTAGCTCTGGACCTGATGTTTCAGATTATTCTTTTTCAACTTGAGATTGTTTCATCTATATTATGGACCTTTGCTCACTCCCACACTTGACCCTGGCTCTAAACTCTCAAAATTGCCTGACCAGAACACCAGATGGCTCTCTACTTGGCATAAAATATGAGGTTAAACTTTTCCTTGTATGTGTCTATGTAAATGCATAAAGACCAGCACAGTTTCCATAGTGCTAGTAACAAGGAATATTCTTTGCAGTCTGCATGACCCCAGGAGGAATTTCCATGACCAAAGTAAAAGAGCCCTAAGGCAGATCATCAGGGCTAGGCAGGAACAAAGAGGGACATTTCCATCCAATCCCACTGTGTGCTTGTGTCAAAAACTTGATGTCTTAACAGGGAGGATTCTGCCTGCACCTCTATGCTATGCCAGAGATAATGTCTGAGTTGGACAGAACCATTACACACCCTTATCCCCATCAGAAACTCTCTTCTACATCTATTTGAAGACTATTTTTCAAGAGCACAACTGAGGCAATCACAGAAACGTACAGACAATGCAGCATTTCCTCACGTTATGGTAATTTAGCAGTAGGGAAGCTTACAGACAGGGATGAACAAATTTGTATGCAGTGCACTCTGAAGTCGTAGTTTTTATAAGCAGTGGAAGGACTACAGGTCATTTTCAAACAGTTAGTGAATTACTTGAAATAACTCTGTGTGGTCAGATGAAGAGGCAGTGGGAGAGGGAGACCCCTTCTCAGTCCAGTAGCACATGCAAGAGAGATGGTATTACACAGTGGTGAGGTGCCTAGGTTATTTAATCTCTTCATGTCTCAGTTTTTCCATAGGTTTTTTTGTGGGGCTTAAATGAGTGAAATCACCTAAAGCACTTAGAATGCTTTTGGCACATAGTAGTCATCCAGCAACTGTCAGTTATTGGCATTAATTAATTAGTAATTGTACACCAAAAATTCATGTCGGCCTTCTGACTTAAAGTGGATACTACCAGCACTTGTGCAGGCTATGAGTGTAATCAAGAAAAATCCTCCTACCCTGAATACTGGCCAACTAGCCTGAATAACCCTCTTATCAATGAGTATGGAAAACACACGTGTACCTTCCATTATACAAACATACACACGTAACGCAAATGCACACACTCACCAGGAAGACTATAAGAAAAATCCACATCATAAACTAAGATGAAAAATACATTAACTCAAGAGGGAAAGCGAAAAGAAACTTTTAAGAGATTTGCTGTAGCAAACAGAAATGTTTTAGGGAAAGCAGATCTTATACTCATTATTAAATGGAGGAACATGAACACTGAAAGAGGAGATGAAATATTAAATAAGACAAAATAGTCCCAGATGAAAGAGATGCTGAATGAATAGCAGGCAGATGTAAAAGAGAGCAGGATGAAACAAGGAATTATTGTGGGGAAACTAAAAATAAAATATCTGAATATATATCAGCTTTAGAAATAAAAAGAGCAAAATCGACGCTACATAAAATTAAATCAATGATTAAGGAAATCTTGAGAAACTTGCCTAGAGCAGAGAGCATAAAGACAAAGAGATGAAAAACAAGACAGAAGATTAGAAATATGAAATAGAAGGATACAAAATTGCATTCATGGCCAATTGGTATTTTGGAAGAAGGGATTTGACCAATTTGGACAAGAGCAATATTCTTCCATCTAAATTGGCTATAGATACAAGGGAGGGTGAAAATAACTTTTTTATCTGGAAAAAGATAAAAGTCTACAGATTGAAAGATTCCATCCTGCAAAAAAATCCTTAATATATATTTATTGACTTGCTAGTTCAAACAAGAAGGAGCTAGGTTTATTTTTGGAAAACAGTAACAAATTAGAATTCTGTCTTAAATATTCAAAGATGAAAAATTGCATACTAAGGTCTCTGAGAAATTATTGCTGTAATTCAGTGTTTTCCAAATTACTTGATCATGAATTTCCTTTTTTAAATAATACCAATTAACATTTTGCAAAAGTAATGTTTCATACTGCAGTATTTGATAAATGCCAACCAATCATATGCTGTAAACATTTTAGGGAATAAATGTTACATAAAAATACCTCTACAGAGTTGTAGATCAAAAAAAAAACATTGAGATTCCTATCTGTATAACTTGCTAGTGTTGCCATAACAAAATTTCTCACAATTTTGGAGGCTAGAGTTTAAGATCAAGATGTCAGTGAAGTCAGTCTCTTCTGAGGTCTCTCTTTTTGGCTTGTAGATGGCCATTTTCTCCTAGTGTCTTCACACAGTCTTCCTTTTTTGTGTGTGTGTACTTCCTAATCTCTTCTTATCTGGATACCAGTCATACTGGTTTAGGTCTCACCCCAATAACCTCATTTTAACTTAATTACTTCTATAAAGACTTTATCTCCAAATACACTCATACTCTCAGATACTGGGAGTTAGAAATTCATTGTATCAATTTTGAGGGAGGGACAGAATTCAGCCCATAACACTACCAAAAGAAAAATAAAACTTTTCTCTCAGACTTCCAGCTGATTTTAAAAACCAAAAGATGTGGAACAATTTATTCAGAGTTTTATGGAGCAAAAAGAAGTGCATAATCTAATAATTGTACATGCAGTCATGCTGTAGCACATACTTAAAGACAAATTAAATAAATTTTCAAAGCTCAGATTTATTCCTATTGATCAAGATGTAAAATTCAATAATTATGAAAACTTTTTATAAAAAAAAGTGTACAAAATGGTAGCCATGTTAAAAATAGAACTTGAGAAAGTAGGTAAATGATATAAAAAAATGCAACAGTGATCAGACCTTGAATTTGAAATTCCAAGGCTAATAAGTGAAGTGGTGGAGGGGAGTTAAAATTATCAGCTTAATACTTTGATTTTATTTTAGTTATGTCAATAGGTATGACTTAATTTTTGATGTTAATAACTATTATGTATATTTGTTCCTTTTTCCTTAAAGGTAAACATTTGTAGAAATAAAAAACAAGTGTATGATAATTTCCACATTGTAAGAGAAGTTTTTTGGTGTCAGTACTCTTTTAAACTCTTAAAAATGATTTTTAATTTTTAAATTTTTCAGATCTCACAATAGATTTTGTTTACGTGGGTTATATATGTTAATACTTACCATATTAAAAATAAAAATTGGAAAAATTTTAAGACACAGTAGTAGACCAGTACACAGTCCATTAGACATCATTACTTGTCATGTAGTTTCTGGAAAACACTACTGTGCACTCATGAGAGTCAAATAAGGTGAATGTGTTAGTATTATGTGTTAGTATTAGTATTATAGTAGTATTATTACTAGAAATAGCTTTGACTTTGTGGACACCTTGTGAGGATCTGGGAAGTCCCAGGTTTTCTCAGATCATTTATAGAGAGCTACTGATTTAAATAAAAAGTAAAAGAATAGAAAACACCAATTAATCCAAAAGAAGTTAAAAAAAAAAGACCAAGCTTTGTCTTACAGAAGATATTGTAAGTAAAGATTAAGAATAAAAATTGATTCACTTTAGATGCAAAAGCGTCTGCAGGTTGGTCTCTCCTTTTTTCCCTCCAAAGAGATTGGCCTTAAAAAATCTACCAGCGGACTCTGTTTTCCAAAATTTAAAGGACACATTTCAGTCATCATGTTTCCTAACTGCTGATGACACTCCCCAAAATCTTCCCTTTCATAAACATCTTTCCTTTCTCTGTCTCCATGATGCTCTTTTCTGCCAGTTCTCCTCATATTTCTTTCATCATTATTTTTATTTGATTAGTTGGTTATTTTTGTGTGTTTGTTGTTTGGACTTCTCACTATTCCATTAGGTAATAATCTGCTTCTTCTGATCAGCTCTTAAATGTTTCTCCTCTGATTTCTGTTTTTCACCCTCTTTTCTTTTAACACCTTCTTTAGGTCATCTCATTCACTTTCCTGGTTTAATGATACCTTTTTGGTGATCCCTTCAAAAATTTTATGTTCATATATCTATATATCTTTATATAATTTCACATCTCACATTGCTTATATATGACACCCCTGCTTGAATATAAAATAGGCCTTTCAAATGCAACATATTCAAAACTGTACTAAGAAACTTTCTCTTCTCAAAACAGTTTTTCCTTATTCTCCATTCGATTAGTCATTAATTCTCTTTACTTCAAATGTTGTTTTACAAATACATTTTCTTCTTTTACCCTCTATTTCTAATGGACTAATTCAGAACTTTGTCATACCTTGCCTGAACTGCTGCCAAACCCTCTTCTGTGGTCTCTTACCCACCATTCTAGCCTTCCTTTGATCTACATTCAGAGAAATCCTCCTAAAAGCCAAATGCTGCTACTTTAACTCAAATTTAAAGCCTCCATCTCCCACAAAGCATCTTAGTATGATATACAAGTCCCACTATCTACCTCTGTCATGTAATCTCTGCACATTCTTCACTCTGCAAGTTATAACTTATAATTTTCATATACAATGCTGCCTGTTTAAGACGTCTTCCAAAGTTTTCGCTTGAATAATTCCTGTCCTTTAAGATTCATCTTACACATCATATCCTCTGAAGAAATCTTACTGTTGGGGCCAAAGGCTTTCTTATAAGTGTCTCATCATATTTAAATGGTATCTATATGGATTCTTCTCTGTCACTAAATTGTAAACTCCTTAGGGGCAGAAACCATGAAATATATTTTATACCCTTCATGCCAAGCATGCACTAGTACTTAGGTTGTGAGAATAAATATTTAAGTGAGTTTAATTTAATTCCAAAAAGGGTGGTAATGGTAAAAAAAAAATCATCATATGTCAATGAAATATACTAGAAAAACTAGAAATACATCCCTGACTATGTAATATTAAATAAGTAATAAAGATGGAGTTAGTCAATATAGAGAGCTGGTAAAAAGGATTACACTTTAGAAAAAAGTAAAATTAAAAAAACAACAACAAAGTAACACTAACATAAATTAATGGATTAAAATAATATGTGAAATAGTAAGTAACCATAGGGAAACATTGGGAACCACCAATTTGAGAACAGGGGAGTTCTTTCAAAACATAAAATATATTTGAAGAATAATAGCAAGCTAGGAAAATGAACCCATGGCAGTTTTAAAGTTCTCTAGATACCTAAATAAATGTTAGAGACCCTCCCACCAAAAAACTCTAAAATATTTAATAAGAACAATATTTTCAATAAAAGTGATAAAACATGTCTTCCTTTATATATGAAAACATTAAAACAAACAAAAAATCAAAAACAAAATCTCGAAATAATATGATCAGGGAACTCACAAAAGATGAAGTAGAAATGACCGATAAGCATATTTTTAAATGTTCAACCAAAATTTTTTAAAGTATATGACATTTTCATGAAATTAGCAAATGAAAATCATAATGTCTAATGTTTGTGATTGTCCAATGAAATTGATCTTCTCACAGAGTGCTAATGGCATTGTTAATAAATGCTACAGACTTTGAGAAAACTTTTGGCATTAAAGGACAAAATTGATAAATATTTTTATCTCATTTGAACTAGTCTATTCCTAAAACTCTGTACAAATTAAAATATAATCCAAAATATGGCAATAGCTATATACAGAGGTGAATATGTTGTATTTATAATAAAAAGCAAGATAAAAAACACATGTAAATGTCCAAACACAGAAAAATTCTTATGAAACATATGATATATTTACTTCAAAAACTGTGATTCAACTATTAAATGATTTTTATGTATACTTTTAATGACATGAAAATGCTTACATTGGAATTTTGAGGTAAAACAGCATATAAAATTGCACATAAAATATACTAAAAACTTCACTTTTAAACTCCAATTTGCAAAAGAAAAAAATACTGAGGAAAAAATCACCAACATGATCAAACTGATTTAAGAAACAAAATGTTTCTTGGTTTTCTTTCCTCCTAAATTTTTAGTAATGTGACCATAGTGTTGTACAGTAGAAGGAAATAATACAGCGTTTTTTGTTTGTTTTTAAAGATCTGCAACACTTCAAATATCAGGGGTTTCCTAGCATTACAGTATTATTAATATTTTTAATCTTTAATATGATATAAAATCTTGTTAACAGAAGTTTTCTGCTACGTTTAAATTTTTTCTCTTTTAATTATGATATTTTGGAGCTTACATACCAAGGTTTCAATGTAGAAATTAAGGTTCACAATTCTAGTACAAATAATTTTTCTATCAGAAATATTTTTCTTAACTTTCTATACACCATCTCAGATCTCTCTGGGAATTTTGGCATCTAACCTATGAAGTAATTAAGAGCTTAGGATCTGAAACCATACTGCCTAGTTTTGTAATCTCAGCTCTGCCTCTTACTAACAGTGTGATCTTGGGCAAGTCATTTAACCTGATTGCCTCTGAGTTTCCACATATGAAAAATGGGGATAATAATAGCACTCGCCGCATATCGTTGATGGGGATAAAATGATTAAAACATGTAGAGCATTTAGAACAGTGCTGGGCACATACTAAACAGTAAATAAATGTCAGCTATTAACCATTATTACTATGATATAATATTATGTATAAGTCCAATAAGTATATGTATATATGTACCATACATTATGTAATTATGTGTATATTATTATAAATTTTTCACATGCATTATTCATTTGAAATCCACCACAAGCCTATGAGAGACATAGGGCCAGTATTACAGACATTTTTGCATGTAAGAAATCTAAGTCTCACAGAGATTGGGTCTCTTGCCCAAAATTTGAAAGCAGACATTAACACTGTTGGTAGAAATGTAAATTGGTACAGCTATTATGCAAAACAGTATGGAGCTTCCTGAAAAAAACAGGACTAGAACCACTGTATGATTCAGCAATCCTGCTTCTGAGTATATAGCCAAAGGAAATGAAATCAGTATCTGGAAGAGATATCTGTGTTCCATGTTCACTGCAGCATTATTCACCATAGCCTAGATATGGAAAATATGGGATGTTCATGTGTGTGTGTGTGTGTGTGTGTGTGTGTGTGTATTGCGCACAGGTGTTTTTATATATACACAAGTGTGTATATATATAGGTGTCTGTGTGTGTATAATACACACAAAATGGAATGTTATTCAGCCTTAAAAAGAAAGAAGTCCTATTATTTGGGACAATCTGGATACACTGGAAGACATTACACTAAGTGAAACAAGCCAGACACAGAAAGACAAACACTGCATGATCTCATTCATATGTGGAATCCGAAGAAGTGGAACTCACAGAAGCAGAGGGTGCAATGGTGGTAACCAGAGATACTGGAGTAAGAAAAATGGGTGATATTGGTCAAAGGGTACAAAGTTTCAGTTATGCAAGATGAATAAGTTCTGGAGATCTAATATACATCATGGTGACTATAATTAATAATACTGTATTATATACTTAAAATTTGCTGACAGAGTAGATCTTAAATGTTTTTCACCACACACACTCACACACACACACACACACACACACAGACATACACCCGCCCATAATTACTTAAGGTGGTGTATATGTTAATTAGCTTAATTGTGATAAATATTTCACATGTATAGGTCTATCAAAACATCACATTTATACTTTAAATATATACATTTTTTATTTGTCAATTACACCTCAAAAAACCTGGGGAAATAAAAAATTATACATTTACCTGATAAAACCCACTGACCTGTGAATATTCCAGAGTTGCCCCAGGGCCCAGGCTTATCATGACCCAAGCATCAGAGTGAGATGAATTTCCTGGCCAAAGGCAAGAAGTCAGGGATTTCTCTGTGTATTCATTTCTCATTTCAATAAAAGCAGGTGTATATTTATAAATATTTAACAACAGGCTGGGCCAGGAAAGAGCGCTGATTTATAACATTTGCCCACTTCCTCTTTCTGTGGTGTAAACACTCCCACTATGGTCAATTTCAAGATACCCATCTGACATCACGGAACATAGAGTTTGGAAAAGATGCGCACAATCGGTTCTCCCTAATAGGACACCACTAAACATAAAGGAAGAAAAATGACTGGTCTGAGCATTTAAATTAACATCGAGGCTATTTCTCTGACAATATTGTATGGGAATTATTGTTAAGCTGACCACTTCTGTTGTTTTCACTTAAGACTTTAGAGTCCTCTCAAATTAGAATAACTGCTTAATTATATCTCCCAAGTCACATCTTTTTCTTTCTGTGTTTTGGTGTAGCCCTGAACCATACAGAGATGTTTACCAGTTTCTCATTTTCAAAACACACATAAGGAAGCATTGTGTGTTCTGAGATCTTTATTGGGATTCTTGGCTAAGTTAACAAGAAAATCACATTTATCAGTACCGCTTTGTACTCAGAGCAGGTGAAGGAAGGATACTCAGATCTCTATTCAGTGATCTTCCTCTGACCTTATCAAATGTAGATGCCACCCTTTTTCAGAAGGGCAGATTTCTTATTCTTCTGCATTCAAGTGTTATGGGTCCTTGCTGGCATGAGTGGCCTGGACATTGCTGAAAGGTCAGAGGGAGGCATATTTCCATGGTTCTCTTAACACCTCTGTGAAAACTCAATGTATTCAACATGGATTCTCTACCAGTTAAAGGGGGCTTGGGAGAATTCAGGTTACTTTTTGATTTATCTTGTGAAATGGCCAAGAGCTATTAACTCAGAACTGACAGGTCAGGAGCTCCTAGATCCTTTACAAACGTGAGTATACATTTGAATAATTGCGGGTTCCCAGCCTGGGCCACTGATAAAACAGCCTTCATAGGGCACAATACAGTTGCTTATTGTGTTCTTGTCTTAAGTACCATTGTACCATTTTGCATTTACTGAAAGAAAATATCCACATGACTAAAGTGATACTTCATTGTTAAATTTCCCAACGCCCTAGACATATATTTAGCTATGGATCAGACTGACTTACCAGAGTATAATTGGGTTATCTACAAGTCTGGTTCTGATATGAAGCACCAATGTTCCAAATTCTGAAAATGCAAGATAGAATTTGCCCGTTGAACTCTTCAAAGATCATTGGTGATTAGAAAAATCCTCCTCCACTGACATGTGGAGAAAGTGACAATGCTGGAAAGCAACCGCTCTTGATTAGAAAGGCCTGATCCTCCTCTTCCCTTTCATTTTCGTACCTTCGCACTCTCCTCCCACGTTCCGCAGCTTCAAAACAGTCACTCAGGGACTGGCTTCTAGATTTTTCTGTATTGAGTTTGACAGTTGAGGCTTAATGATAAGTAACCTGCCTGCAGCAGAAATAACTTCATCTTGTGCAACATGGTAAGCCTTTGCCCTGGTAGTAGAAGGAGTGAGAAAAGTAGTATTCATTAAAGAACTTCATGTTAATGTATTGCAGCGTGGGTACCACAATAACATGCCATGCTCACAATACTGCAGCATCTAACATTCACTCCAGCTTTTATTTATTTATTTGTATTCATAAGAAATGTTACTTAACAAATTAGAAAGGGAGAAGAAAATGTTAAAAAAAAAAAAAATCCGAGTGCTTTCATGTCATTTTGCCATCTTCTAAAAGCTGACCCTAGACAAGCATCTAAGTGAAGTAGATAATTGGGGAGGTGAATCCAGGAAGCATAGTGAAAGAATGAAGGAGTAAGAAAGGAAGGAAGGAAGGAAGGCCATAAAGAGAGTGTGTTAATAGGTAGCTTACCACCGTGAACAACTGGAGTTCAATCCCCCTGGGAATCCTCAATGTAAGAAAGACAATGTAAGCACACCTCCATGGCAGAAGACAGATTGGATACTTAGCAATCTTCCTTCCTTCAGTGGTTGAGGGTGGCTCTTGTGAACTTTAAAAACAAGACACTTTGGGCTTGCCCTGTACTGCAGGTGGACATGACCTCAGGCAGAGACCCCGGTGCATAAGGTAGTATGTTGCATGTACTGACTTCCTACAGTATATGCAATAGCTGTGTAGCAAAGCTGCAGGTGAACCTGGAGTGGGCTGAGGGGTTGTGACAAATACTGACAGTGTCTGCTACAACACTCCTAGTTCAAGCATGGTTGGAAAGTGGCAGCGAGGAATCAAAAATCAGGAACTAAGTAATTAAAAGAAAAAGAGCTGAGTGTGGAAAGGAGAAGATGGCAGCTACTGAATAAGCCACGTAAACCCTCTCTGCCCAGTCTTCCTCTTGAGGCAGATTCCCTGACCTCCCATGGAACTCCCACAGCTGCAGCCACATGGCCCACAAGTCTTCACACTTCTACATTCCCTACCCTGCGCCCTCCCCTTCCCTGATCAAAATTAAACTTACCTGCCCCGTTGCCCATTTCATCAGAGTTACTTTCCGCTCTCAAAAGCAACATATTACTGCCAGCTAAACTCCTCTGTACTATTAACAGAAGGTTGCTGATTAGTATATTATCTTGCCCAAGAATATTTATACTTTGTCAGTAGATCCACAGATACTTAAAGTGCTAAGGGGATAATTAATGATATGCTTTTAGATAAAATGATGGACTGATGGTAGAGGAATTTGGAGGGATAGGGACCCTCTTAATTCCTTGTGAGATCTTGTCCCCTAAAGGGTTTGAGTAAGAAATATACCCCCATTTGAAGACTCGCAGTGGATAACATTATACTGAAATCTCTGAGAAGTCCAGCTTTAGATATATCTATTTATTATTTCACTTAATTGCCCCCAACATATTTTACTAAGGAACCATTTAAACAATGTCTAACTTATTTTCTTCATTGCCTTTTAAAATATATGCCATATACAAATACATACATGCAACATATATATTTATAAAACAATAATAATAATCTATCAAATACTTTGGATCCACCACACAATCCATGAATGAAGAATTTACCAGTGGCTTGACATGCAGCTACATGCTCTTCTCTGTACCCCTTTTTACCTCACTCCCAGATGTAACTAACTGTACCATAATTTTGCATTTATTGTCACTTTGTTTTTTTTTAAGAAAAATAGATTTTATTACATGTGACTGATGAATAAAAAACACATTGGTTATTTGTGTTTCTTTTCAATATTTATAAAAACACTATACACAGTGTTCTGGGACTTGTGACTTTTTCAAATTTATTTATTTATTTATTTATTTATTTACAGACAGACTCTAGCTCTGTCTCCCAGGCTAGAATGCCATGGCATCAGCCTAGCTCCCAGCAATCTCAAACTCCTCCTGAGCTCAAGCAATCCTCCTGCTTCAGTCTCCCGAGTAGCTGGGACTACAGGCGCTCGCCAGCACGCCCAGGTAATTTTTGTTTGTTTGTTTCTATTTTTAGTTGCCTGACTAATGTGTTTTCTGTTTTTAGTAGAGATGGGGTCTCTCTCTAGCTCAGGCTGGTCTCGAACCCCTGACAAGTGATCCTCCCACCTCTGCCTCCCAGAATGCTAGGATTACAGGCATGAACCACCATGCCTGGCCTAAAATTTATTTTTTAATGTTACATATTTAAGAGCCATGTAAATGATTGCATGTAACATATAGCTGCAGAGTATTTCTTTTCATTGCTGTATAAAATTACATTATGAATATATTTTAATTTATTTATCCAATGTCTTATTTATTTACATTTGAATTTTTCCAATATTTTGTTACTATGAGTAATGTTTCTATAAATGTTCGTGTACCTGTTTCCTGGTACACCTGTGCAAGAGTATATATATTAATGTACAAGTGATGATTTATGTACCAAGATATAGCTATAAATGAAAATGTTCAACTTTACAGAATAATGACCATGGTTTTTAGAAGTCTGTGAGAATGAGCCAGGCTATTCTTTATCCAGCATGTTGAGTTCCTCCAGAACTCTGTCACATTTTGTAATTCTAAAAAACCTCCGAGGATCAAAGAAAGTAACCTCCTAAAGCAAAGTCCACATTCAAGCTCAGTTATATTCAAGTATTTTCTATCTAAGGAAAAAAAATTATTAAAACAAAACAGAGAACAAGAGAAAAGGAGTGCATTTTTCCTCTCAAAAGGGTACTCTGTTTGGAAAAAGGGAGACAAGTGTACCGTGCTTCCTCAAACTCTCCTGGGATTCTTTCATGTCACTCTCCCCCAGCTTTTGGGTAATTTGGAGTTCAGCAAATGCACACATATGTCATGTGCAACCCATAAAGAACTGAAGACAGCTGAATGTGCCAGTCCTGTTAGAGATTATCACTGGAAAGGCTGCCGTGGTTGGAAAATAATAGAGATTTTTTTTTAGGCAACAATGGATTCTATGCATGTCAGAACTTTTATTGGGCAACCTAGTCTTCAGTGGTGGTTCTATTACCAGGGTCAGTTTAAGCATATTATCAATTAGGCTATAGCAGAGATAGATGCCTGTGCTTAATTGACTATTTCAGTCCTAATGTTTTCTTTGAGATGTAATCATTTCATATGGGCATAAACTCATGTAACAGATATAATAAGTTGTGGTTGACTTGTATCTTTCCATAAAAGTTGCTCCATATTAGTGTGGCTTTGCTGCTACAGCTCAAGTGGTCCAATGTCTTAAATGAATAGCTAGGCCATTAAGGTAGTTTCTTAATTTGCACAAAGGTATATTTTTATCAACATTGGGATGATGTGGTATATGGTCAGGAAAACCATCTGAAGTTAGCCTACTGTGGGAAGCATCAACTGCTGTAAAACATCAGAAACTTATCATCATTACGGCATATGGCATTCCTTGAGATTTTCCCATCTTGCAGGAACACTATTTTAGCAATAAATCATGGCAAGTCTTGTAGGCTCCCACTGAGTCAGAAGATTGGGTAAAACAGTAAGTGAGGCTATCTATAGGATAAATATTCGTTTATAAAATTTCCTGAGTTGTTGGTAATGTTATTTTCATTGCACAATGTAAAATTTGGGAGGCTTGTCTCATCTAATGGGTGTTTAGTGCAAAAAGCATCATCTAATGGGTGTTTAGTGCAAAAAGCATCCAAAGATCATTGGGTCAGAGTGTCTTAGACAAGCTAGAGGTTGCTACTCAGCCCAGATGCCAAGGATAACTGGGGAAGTCTAATTACCGAAGGCTCCAATAAGCTGTGAGATTATTCTCACCCACTTATGGGGAACTGAAGGAGATAAAGAGCTCCAGGACAGAGCCTGTTTTATTGTTGCCTGAACTTCTTCCAAGTTCTTCTTACAGGCACCTTCTCTCAAATATGGCAGTATTTGGCGAGTTGGTAGAGAGGCTATAAATTCCATTTTTAGAGCACTTCATTTCTAAATCCAAAGAAGACCATCTAAGATTGGGCTTCATTCTTTCATATACGTATATATTTAAACACACACATACATATATTTTATATATATATATATGTATGTATAAACATAGCTACATTTTTTTTTAAACAGAGTCTCACACTGTTGCCTGGGCTAGCATGCAGTGGCATCACCATAACTCACTGCAACCTGGGCTCAAGGGATCCTCCTGCCTCAGCCTCCCGAGTAGCTGAGACTACAGGTGTGCACTACCACATGCAGCTATTTTTTTTTTATATTTTTGGAGAGACGGGGTCTGGTTGTTGCCTAGGCTGGTCTCAAACTCCTGGCCTCAAATGATCCTCCTGCCTCAGCCTCCCAAAGCGCTAGGATTATAGGCATCAGTATATTTTTTTCCTAACACTTCATGTCTTTTTACTACATTTTTGTAATTTCTTCATACATAATTTCAGTTCACTAATTGATTTCTTATTCATGTCTTATTCTTATCTTCTATTTATACTGTTTGTTGAGGTCTTTCTTCCCTCACACTTGTGGTTTTCATTTTTGAAGTATCACTTTCTTTTTTGGGGAATCCATTTGTTTAATTTCTGATAGTTTTTGTTTCATGTTCATCTTTGTTAATGCATTTTTGTTTCTTTAAACCTTCCATATGTAATTATTTGAGTTGTCTGGTAATTCTAATATTAGTATTTCTTAGTGTCTAAATCTTTTGTTTATTATTTCTTTTACTCTTTCACATCATAGCTGGCTTCCCATGTGTTTGATGATCTTCATTTGTAGACGTTTCACTCAATTTTTATTTGTTTTGTGAGCCTAAATTGGGAAAACCTTCCTCCAAAAAGGATTTTCGTTTGTGGGTGACTGGAGGAGATATCAGTCTGGGTTTTGCAAGGGAATCCCAATCCTAACTTCTCCACCATACCAGAAGATCCTCAGCACCTTCATAACAATGCTGTTACTGGCATCTTAACCTCTCATCTTTCTGGCCCCAGCTCCACTTCATCAATATGGTTCCAATTGTGGTTAGTGTATACTTGGATGAGAGGGACAGGAAGGTCTCGGAGACATTCCCTTCATCTTGGGAAACTACCATTACTTCAAAGAGTACCTTATGCACCACATATAGTTGTTTTTTTTTTTTTTTTTTTTTAATAGTGGAAGAGTCATTTAGAACACCTAATCAGCTAGAAAGAATGCCGGAAAGAGAAGTAAAGAAATCTTTCAGCAAAAATATAGTTAATATACATTAACAATTTGAGGATACTTGTGTTTTAAGGTACACAGCTTAGGAACCAATAAAATATCCAAAACACTAGATTAGATTTCAGAGGACTTAGATTGAAATCCTTTTTACCATTATTTTATTATGATTTAAATTTGTTACCCTATATTGATTCCTCTATTGAATGTACATTTTGTCTCTCTTAGGCTCAATATTCTCTTTTAGCAACCTTTTTTTATTTTTTGAGTAAATAGCAACTAGAAAAAGTAACGTGTTTGAGTTTCAAGCCTATACAATTTTTCTCTGGTGATTAAGAATAAAGTGACAAAAAGTTTGTAAAGAAACAAAATGACTAATAGTTTCGATAGTCCATAAAATGATTTTCTGTCATTTTTGATGAATATGAGATGTTATTATCCATTTAAGACTTTTTTTTCTTAAATGAGCTTAAAAACAGCTCTCTATTCTTCTACTAGGTGAGTCTTCCTTGATTTACACATGATGAAATCAGAAAATACATAGAAATTTTTATATGTTCACTATATAATTAATGGAGAGTTATGAATAAGCCAGGAATATAGACTCTCTGTACCGGAAGACAATGTATCTAAATATTCTTTTTTGATCCATTGTAACGATTTATTTTGAGTCACTGTCTTTATTAAAAATTACTTATGCATAGAATGAATATGTTTGATTTTTATCAAATGAGCCAGAATGTTTTAAGATTATTTTTATTTTATAACTCAATCATTTTTCTCAATCTTTAAGAATATTGTGATGTATGGACATATCTAATTAAAGGCAACATTAAAATGTGAATTCTTCAATTTAGTTTTTTCTAAGAAATATTTAAGCACATAAAAGAATCTATAACTGTATCTATGTTCTTTTTTAACATGCAAATTTTTCCTTAATTTTTTTATTGAAATCAATTCTATATCTGATGTTTATCCATATCAACATATACAAAAGTCCTCATTTTTTAGTGATTATATAAATGTACTACTACTCTAGATAGATACATTGTTTCAAGTTCTATTTATTAAAGTCATGCTGAAATGAATACTGGAATGTATGTCCTTTCTCACTTGGACAAATTATCCATAGGAAAAATTCTCAGAAGCGAAATGCCAAATTAAAAAGTAAATTAATTTCTTCTCAAAGAAGTCACACAAATTACATTCTCCCTAATAGCTTATGGGATTACCTACTTTCTATATCTTTTTCAACACTGTATATTATCAAGTTCAATTTTTGTCGTTCTGGTAGTTGTGAGATGTGATGATATTTTTTATTCAATTCCCTATTCCATACCCATTCCTTGTCTCTGTTCTCTGCTTCTAAAATCTTATGTGTTAAAAAAAAAAATCTTATGTGTTGAATTTTCGATCTCCTGGATCAAATTCCCATATCCTTTAATATTTATCTCCTATTTTTTATTTCTTTGTCTTTTGCTCTAAGTTCTGAGACATTTCTTTAAGAGTCTTACTTAAATTACATATTTGAAAATATTTTCATTAAGTTGATTATTCAGTACTTTGGTGGTTCTCTCTTTGAATTTTGTAATCATACTTTAAATTCCCAGGAACTCATTTTGTTCTCTGATTAGCATTTTTATTATAGCAGCTTGTGAGACATGTTCTCAAATCTAAGGATACTATTTCCCAGCATTATTTCTGTTTGTTCTTAGTGATCCTTCCCTTTCAAGCCATTGAGTAGTCATCAAATGTCTGATAATGCATAGTTGGTTCGTATTGGTAAATGAGGGATCAGGTTGGTTAGTATATTTAGCTAGCATTCACTCCCCCAAAGATGAACAGTCAGTTCCCTAAAGGAATCCTTCCTTTTAGAGAGCTAAAAGGAGTTGGGAGTGGGGCAGGGAGGAGGGATGCTGGCTGTAGTATCTACGTTATTGGACAGACCAGGCCAATGGGTAGGCTTTACATGGGGTTTCTCTCCCAAAGCTAACATTAGGAAAGGTTTCCCATCAAGGTGGTGATGCTTTTGCTTCTTGGGCAGATAGATGCCTTGTCTTCTCCCCTCCAAATTATTCATGGTAGTAGGAAGGATCTAAGTGAAAGTGCTCACTTTTTTCCTGCGCTTATGACCACTCCAAAAACTCTTCTTAGTTCATGGTTTTGTTTTTGTTTTTAAAAGAAAGCTTAGGAAGCTAGAGCTTCTTCTGAATAGTAACCTACAGGGAGCAATGATCCTGCTGGTCTTATTCCCTCATGGCTGCCTCATTGCCCCTTAATGTTCCTTTTTTTTTCTCTGAAGAAAAAAAAAACAATTTAAACAGTTTCATTGAAGTATTATATAACTCACATGCCATCAATTCTTTTGCTGGCTCTAGATTTAACATTTCTCCCGGACTCTTGGGAAGTCTGTACCCACCTCTGGGGTTTTTAACTGTGCCTTTCCTTACTTTCTATTTTCTACCCTCACTTATATTCTATCTGCCAAGCTTTTCTCTAACTTTCTGGCCCACACTAATTTCTTTTTTTATTTCCTGCATACACCATATTTTCCTTCCCTAAACGTTTTCCTTTTTTGCTATTCATTGGAACCTTTGGAGGAAGGGAAAATAGAGTCACGGACTTTAGTATATTTCCTTCCCGGTTTCACATTTTTATGGCTTAAGGTAGCTTATTATTGCTTCTGTGACATTTATATTATACAACTAGGGGACATAGAACACATATCTACTGAAAATACAATTGGTTGATGAACAAGACCCACTTAAAAGATTTCAAGAATGGACCTGCTCCCTTATTTTGGACATAAAATTAGAAGTCTTTGAAGAGATGATATTTTTTTTTTTTTTTTTTTTTTTTTTTGAGACAGAGTCTCACTCTCTTGCCTGGGGCGAGTGCCGTGGCGTCAGCCTAGCTCACAGCAACCTCAAACTCCTGGGCTCAGGCAATCCTACTGTCTCAGCCTCCCAAGTA
>CAUYSK010005034.1:0-30106 GCA_963575035.1 Avahi laniger | reverse complement strand
AGAAACTTTTCTAAAGAAGACAATAATGGCCAAAAAACATATGAAAAAATGCTCAACATCTCTAATCATCAGGGAAATGCAAATCAAAACCACAATGAAATATCACTTATGTGCAGTGAGACTGGCCTTTATCAAAAAGACCCAAAACAACAAATGTTGGCGTGGATGCGGAGAGGTAGGAACACTCATACACTGCTGGTGGAACTGCAAATTAATGCAACCTCTGTGGAAAGCAATATGGAGATACCTCAATGAGATACAAGTAGAACTACCATTTGACCCAGCAATCCTGTTACTAGGCATCTACCCAAAAGAACAAAAGTCGCTCTACGAAAAAGACACCTGCACTCGAATGTTCAAGCAGCGCAATTCACAATTGCAAAGATGTGGAAACAACCCAAGTGTCCATCAATACATGAGTGGATTAATAAACTATGGTATATGTATACCATGGAGTACTATTCAGCTTTAAGAAACAATGGTGACATAGCACCTCTTACATACTCCTGGAAAGGGCTGGAACGCATTCTACTAAGCGAGGTATCCCAAGAATGGAAAAATAAGCACCACATATACTCACCATCAAATTGGTATTAACGGATCAACACATAAGTGCATATATAAGAATTATATCTATTAGATATTGGGCAGGGGGGAGGGGGGAGGAGGGAGGAGGGGACGGGTATATGTGTACACGAAGAGTGCAATGCGCACCACGCAATAGGATGGACATATTTGAAACCCGGACTGAGGGGGGGGGGCAAGGGCAACACACATAACCTAAACATCTGTACCCCCATATTATGCTGAAATAAAAAAAAAAGAAAAACAATAAATAACTTGCTGTGCCTTAACCTACTGTTACCAAAAGAGAAAGTTCTTTGCATGCTATTTTAAACAAATTTACCTTTTAAAGAATAAAAAGACCACTAGATTCTCCATATTATATCTAAATTTTATTATAAATACTGTTTTTCCTTTATATCATAAAAAGAATTTGTGGTAAACTTGTACCGTTTTTCTATCACAGTTTTCATGGTCAATCCTTAAAACTATACTAATGACTAATATATTAATTATTGATTTTAATTGCTTTTATTCATTTAAATATATTTATTCATGAAGTGCAACAAGGAAACATAACACAGCATCAAGAAAATAAAATTAATCAATTCATCATAAATTTTAAAGTATTTTTAAATATAATGCAAGACCCATATTTAGTTTTGTAAGACATCTCTTCCACAAGCACATTTTTTAAATCTAAAAATTTAATTCATGGTAATATGTTTCTGAAACAAAGCATGTAATTCAATGTTTTATTATAGTTCACAAAGTCTGAGAAGAAACAAACAAACCTTTTAATCAATGTGCATTCATACATGCACTTTCTTTGTGAATAATTTTCAGCATGCATAGACTTACTATATGCCAAAAAATTCCAAAATATTTCTTGATATTCAGCATTTAAACAGTAAGAGATTTTCCTTATTAAATGTTTTTTCTACTCTTTGCATTCTAATCATATGCAAATTTTTTTTACATTTATTTCCCTTTCATAGAGAATTTGTTCATTAAGCTTTAACACATTGGCTACAGTATTCACCACAAAGAACTTATTTTCTCTGTTTAATCAAAAGTTGGAGAGTTCTAGGATACCTTTTTTTTATGTTGCTTTTTTACATCTCATTAACTTCTTCTAATTGATACTGGTACTCAATGTATACTTTTTGTGCTGCTATTGCCACTAAGCAAATTATTCTACCCCTCATGACTGCTCTGGCAGCTTCCCACAAAACACCCAGGCTAGTTTCTTGGTTTTTATTGATATTAATTTATTCTGAAATAGTCTTCATCTGTTGCATAAATGCTGCAGTTTTAATTAGAGAGTTGTTAAATCTCCATACTTCAGATCTCCTATAATTTAGTATATCACCAGAGACATTGACACCAGAAAATTACCAAGCAAAGTTAGATTTTCAATAGCAGATGGTTGCATACTTCAACATGTCCCATATTTTTTTAATACAGAAGTAGTCAGGCATCAACAAAATGTAAATATAATAAGTCAAGTTTCATCCCTATTTTTCAATAGTTTATTTCTCAATAAATTTAAATTGCATATAAATTATAACCTACCCAAAACATCATTATATATTATGTGTTTTTAATTTCTTTAGACTTTTTAGTATATTATGAAGATCATTACAAAGCAGTAAGAAGGTTTTTTCCCCCATTCTGACCCTATTATGTCATTTAGATATACTATAATTTAACTAGTTGCTGAAAATTGGCATTAGGGTGCTTTCAATGAGCTGAGAATATCTTGTAACTGTAGATTTCAAATGAATTTCTGAAATTAATATTTTTTGGGATTTTGACACTTTTGGTGGTTTTGGACTTTTGGACTTTTGACAAGATCTCTGGTGTCTAAGAATTTATGCTTTCAATATCAAATTGAGTCCTGTGGAATAAGTTTATTGATGGCTTTGATTTTATAGTGTTTTACTTTCATTTATTTAAATTAAACAGTATATAAGATCATATTCAAGGAATATAGCAATTTGAAGAATGTGTGCCATCATATTTCAGTATATGTTTTCAAATTGTCAAATATATTGACTACATGGAAAGCTCAAAAGCAATGTAACAGACAAATGTACTCTCTCACTCTCTATATAAACACACATATGTATATATGTATTATATAAACAGTGGTTAATATTTTGACATATTTGCTATATTACTGATTCCTTTTTAAGTAAGTTGTAACATATGCAATTATGAAGAGACCTACCACACCACTTTCCTTTTGCAATATGAGTTACCATTATTCTGGAGTGCAGGTATTTTCTTCTGATTAATATTTTTGTACATTTTTAATATAAAAAAATCTGTCCACTCCATATACTACTGTACTGTGTTATTAAATTAATAAAATTTATATTATACTCTGCCATACCTTATAATCCTTTAAACCCTTTTATAAATTTCATTCATTGCTCAATATTATTAAGATATAACAACTCATATTGATACACATAGATATATTTCACTGACTTAAGAATTATATGGCATCACAATGGATAAATAAACAACTTCTGTGCACCCTCATATATTAAGGATAATTTTTTCCACACTTTTTCTTTTACCATTGCAGAAAGCACTGTTATGAATATCCTTATATACATGTGAAAGAGTTTCTCCATTGTGAGTTTTCAGATGTAAAATTAATAGATCTTATAAAATGACTATCCTCAAATTTTCTAGGAATTGCCAAATTGCTCTCTAAGTAGATATAACAGTTGACATTCTCTACAGTAATCACCAACAAGTAATGCCATGATTCATTAATTTTTTCCAGTCTCTTGGATGTAATTTCATTCTTTTAAAATTTGCATTCCCCTAATTATTTGAGATTTCATGCGTGATTTAATATGCATATTAATAATTTGGAATTCCATATGTGTAAATCATCTTTTCCAATTTAGTGTCCATATTTCAACTGCAATATGTGTAGTATTCCTTGATTATTTGAAATTCTAGCATCTATACCATAGTTGATATTTTTCGTGATTCGATTTTTGGTAAACACATAGACTCAGTCTAAGATTTGTCTTGAATTTTGTTTATAATTTTGCTGTATTGGGATATATATTTGCATTTAACTGTGTGATATGTGTGTATGGTCCAGGACATATTAATTTTCAATTAAAGGAATACATATTCTCTGTTTCTATTGAAATAATTTTCTTTTCATATTTACATTTTAATATATTAAGAAATTTTTGCTTATCTGCCATATGATCCATATATATATATATATATGGATCCACATGTGTATGTATATACACACACACACATATATACATTCTCATCGTGATTGCTACTTGCCCTGAGACCATTTATTTGAGTTAAAATTTCTCCACTGATATCTAATGACACTTTTATTACATACCAGACTCATAAGTGTTTGTCCCTTATCTCTGTTTGCTTTCTTTAGACTATGTTCTATCATTGAACAAAGAGAACACTTAAAAATTACTACATAACTATAATATGTTGTTATCTGTGTATGCATGACACATTTATTACTTCTATTTTTCAAAATTGTCTTGGGCCCCCCTCTTGGTAAATTTACTCATGTGGATTTCAAGAAGTTTGCCAAGTACCCTGTGGAGTCTTTATGAAGGATTACATTGTTATTCTAAATACATATAAATAAAGTTGCCGTCTTTAAAAGATTGAATTTCTTCTCACAAACATAGAATATTCTGTACTTACTCATATAATTCAGTATGCATTGTTATATGCTTTGTGAATCGGATCACATAAAATGTTAGCATTTGATTATTTATTGATGTATAGAACTCATATTAAATTTTGTTCATTTATATTGTATGTAGAAACTCTGCTATATTCTCTTACACATTCTAATCCTGAACTCTAGATACATTCGATAGTCAATATACCATTTAAAAAATTTACAAATAACATCAATTTTTTTTTCTACTTAACTCAGTTTAAAATTGATTACTTTTCTCTCTTATATACTGCTAGTAAGAAACTATAGTTCAATTGAAATAGCCATGGAAGATAATTTGAGCTTTTATTATAATTAAAGGGAAAATTTTAAGCAGTTGCCATTAATGATACCACGTTAAATAAGTTAAGGTAGATTCACTCTAATATTCTCAGTTTTACCAGACATATAATAATAAATGGGAATGGAGTTATATAAAATGATTTTTGTGCATTGAAATTTTTTATAATCTTCATTTTCTTAATCTATTGCATTGATAACTACCGTAAAAATTGTTCTAAAGTTTAATAATGTTTGTATTTATGAAATAAACTCAAATTGTTTGCATTGTGTTTTCACATTAAATACTGTATGAATACTTAGATTTTTATTTGTTCTATGGATGTTGTCTCATCAATGTGGTTCTGAATGTTTTTTAAAAATTCCATAGAATTATCTCAGAATGTTTTAAAATACATTGTCATCATTTCTTGAAATATGATCCCACTTAAAAAAGATCCAAAAGTGATTAATAGTTTAATTTTATCATTTGGAGAGTGAGTAGATTCTAATTGCTGACAATGAAAGCTTTTGTGTTTAGATTTCAATAAACTAAACATAACTACTATCATAATATTTTTCTAGAAAATGTTTCATTTCTTTAAAACCTTCACATTTTCACATTTTTAAAGTATGTTCTATTTTCACATTATATATAATACTTTTGTATGAATATACAGAAAACTATTCTTATTTTTATAATGTCTTTTTTAAAATCATTCTTTACTATAACTTTATTGCATTTTTTCATAATTTTTATTTGGGCACTGTTTTTTCCTTTAAATGATGAATTTCCTATTGTATTAGTCTAAAGAATATGTTTTTGGTTTTATTTTTATTTTGTTTTCTTCAATTTTTTACTAATACTTTGTATATCCTTATTTAGGGTTAATATACATATTAATATTTTAATCTTCTTGAGTTTTATGCTTGGAGTATTGATTTTAAAATTTTTATTTCTGCTTCTATGAATTAATCTCTGGGAAATCCTAAGTAATTATTTTTTGGTGATATTACAAACATTTTGATATGTAGTGACTCTTGTCATTTGTATCTAAAAACTCTCTAATTTTTATTGTATAGTTTTAAACTTTAAACAGTTTTGTCTTTTTTAAATTTAAAGTTTTTCAGTTTTCAAAATTTTGTTACTGTGTTTTAGTCAGAATGGATACCTCTGATATCATGTGATTTATATTTTTGACATGAAAAATGATCACTCTGTAATAAATGCTAAATGTGTATCTGAAAAGAATGAAACAATGGATATTATTTTCCATGTACATATCCAATTTTTCCAAAACCATATATTAGGGAGATTATCATTCCTTCAGTTGTGTATTCTTGCCAACTTTCTCAAATATTAGTTGACCCTACATGTATCAGGTTTGTTTCTGGGCTTTCTTCTCTGTTCCAAACAGCAAAACAGTAATCTATGTGTCTGCTTTTAATACGTGTACCATATTGTTTAGATTATTATAGCTTTGTATTATAATTTGAAATCAGAAAGTGTAATGTCATCATCTTTATTCCTCTTGTTAAAGATTGCTTGACTTATTCGGATCTTTTGTGGTTTCATTAAAAAAAACACATTGGAGTTTTGACTGGGAGTGTATTGAATCTGTAGATTGCTTTGGGTAGTATTGACATTTTGATATATTAATTCTTCCAATCCATGAATATGGGATATATTTTCATTTATTTTTGTCTTCTTCAATTTCTTTTATCAATATTTCATAGTTTTCAATGTGCAAGTTTTTGACCACCTTGGTTAAATAATTCCTCAGCAGTTTTTGATGTAAATGGAATTTTTTAAAATTTCTTTTTGAGAGAGTTTGTCATTAGTGTATAGAAATGCAACTGATTTTTGTATATTGATTTTGTATCCAACAACTTTACCAAATCTGTTTATTAGCTATAACAGTTTTTCAGTGGGGCGTTTTCTATGTGTAAGAGTACGTCATCTACAGACATATATAATATTAATTCTTTCATTCTTATTTGATACCCTTTATATTTTCTCTTAACTAATTGTTCTGGTGAACAGTTTTAGTACTAAGTTCAATAGAAGTGGTGGGAGTGGACATTCTTATCTTATTCCTGATCTTAGAGGAAATACTTTCATTTTTCACCATTAAATGTGATATTAGCTGTAGGTTTGTCATTTATTGTATTGAGGTACATTCTTTCTATAACTAATTTGTTGAGAGCTTTTGTCACAAATGCACATTCAATTACGTTAAATGCTTTAAGATATAAATATCCACAATACATAAGGAAAACAAACAGTAGGTAAAAAAAAAAAAAATCCAGTTTAAAAATGGACAAAGGACCTGAATAGACATCACTCTAAAAAGGCACACAAACAAGTCACCAGATATATGAAAAGGTGTTCAACATCACTAATCATCAGGGAAATACAAACCAAACCCACAAAGTGTTATCACTATCACTTCACACCTGTTTGAATGACTATTATCAGAATATCAAAAGATACACAAATTTGGTGAGAATGTGGATAAAGAGAAGACTTATCCACTGTTGGTGCTAATGTAAATTGGTGTAGCACTGCAGAAAACTGTATGGAAATTTCTCAAAAATTAACAATAGGCCTATTTTGTGATCCAGCAATCCCACTTCTGGGTACATTCTAAGCGATAAAATCGCTATATCAAAGAGATAACTGAATTCCCATGTTCACTGCAGCACTAGTCATAAAATCCAAGATAGGAAACAAGCTAAGTGTCTATAGATAAATGAATGGATAAAGAAAATAGGGGGTGTGTGCACATATACATATAAATACGGTGTGTATACATATGTATACACACAATGGAATACGAATCAGCTTTAAAAATCCTGTTATTTGTGGAAACATCAATGATCCTGGAGGATAAACAAAATAAACCAGATACAGAAAGATAGATCTGCATGATCTCGTTTATATGTGCCATCTAAACAAGTTAAATTCATGGAAACAGTAGAATGGTGATTATCAGAGGCTGAGGGCTGGGGGAAATGGAAAAAAGTTGGTCAAAAAGCACAAATTTTCAGTTATAAGGTGAATAAATTCTGGGAATCTAAGGTATAGCATGATGATCACACTTAATAAATAGTACACAGGCAGATGCACTGTGAGCCTGTAACTCTGCTGCTCTCTTGAATCTACCCATTCACCTGTGATTGTTACAGTGAAAGCTGCTGCTGGGGATGTCTGTGTGGAGGGGCTGGCTGGTCCCCAGTCTGCTGCTGGAAGCATGGGCAGGGGGAGGACAAGTTCTTCTCTGCAGTGTCAGCAGAGGTGGGCAGCTGTGGGGTTTGCAGGCACGTGGGCCTGCAGCAGTGGTAGCAGCAGTGGCAGTGGTTAGAGCCCCTCTGCCCATGGGGGGGTGGGAGGCCTTGGGAGTTTGCTCTTGCTTGGGTCCTCTAAGGGCAGCAGCAGTAAAACTCGTGGGGCAGAGCCCCCTCAGCAGTGGCAGCAAGGGTGGACAGCCGTGCAGGTTTGTTCCTGCCTAGGTCTTCTAGCGGCAGCAGCAGCAGCACCAGGGCACAGCTCCCTAAGTGGCAGCAGCGGCGACTGACAGGGGGTGTTGCTCCCACTTGCAGCAGTAGCAGCAGTAGCAGCAGGGGCAACAGGGCAGGGCTCCCTAGGTGGCAGGGGCAGGGGTGGGAAGCTGCCGGGATTTACTCCCACTTAGGTCCCTTGGCAGCAGCAGCAGCAGTGGTGGAACAGTGCCACTTGTTCCTGAAATGCGTAATAGTGTCTGGCCTCTCTGCTCCCTCCCTGGCCCAAGAGCAGTGATTGAAGAGGCGGCAGCAATGGAGCTGGACCCTGGGAAGATGCAGAGCCCTGGGACTGAGCTTTCAGAATGGCACTAGCTGCAGCTCCCAGGGTTCAGAATCCCATGGCACCCTGCACTGACTTCCCTTCAGAGAAATGCCGCTGTGCAGTGTCTAGGCAGCTCCTTGTTTGTGTTAGTCTGGAGACACTCAGAAGTGGTGGGTCCCTCAAGTACCTCAGATTGCAAAGTCCATGGGGCCAGTGTAGAGCCCCAGGGGTCTCCTACCTTCCCCTTCCCCATGTGCAAGCTCCACCTCCAGCTACTGCTGATCTGGCCGAGTGGGTCACCCTGCTTCCCTCTACTTTTCTTTCAGTGCCTTCTGTCGCTTCTCTGTTGAATCCTAGTGCTCTACCTTGTACGGTCCATCTGAAGGTGAATATCTACTCGTCACTTGTGATCCTCCCTGAGACTGGCATGTGCTAGCTGCTTTTAGTCTGCCTTTTGTAGATAGCTATATTTTATAATATTTAAGATATATACTTGATTTAACTAAATAGAAAATTATTCAATATGTACACTATAATATTGAAGCATATAGCTCTTTATAAATCTTATAACCAGAAAAGAAGGTATGATTTTTTTAAATTTCAGAATATTATGGTGGTACCAATATTTTGGTTACATGTAATGCCTTTGCAAAGGACACAAACAGAAACTTTTCAAAAGAAGAGAGAATAATGACCAGCAAACATATAAAAAAGTGTTCAACATCTCTAAACATTAGGGAAATGCAAATCAAAACCACAGTGACATATCACCTAACTCCAGTGAGAATAGCCTTTATCAACAAGTCCCAAAACAACAAATGCTGGCATGGATGTGGAGAGATAGGAACATTCTTACACTGCTGGTGGGACTGCAAATTAGTACAACCCCTCTGGAAAATAATTTGGAGATAACTCAAAGAGCTAAAAATAGAAATACCATTTGATCTAGCAATCTCACTACTAGGCATCTACCCAAAGATATGATCATTTTTAAAAATGGATTTTTATTAAGGTTTATATGTATGCTTATAAATTTAATTGCTCGGAATTTTTTCTTACACCACACTCCTTTCTTCCAGGTTGTATTTTTTTTTTTCTACCTTATTCCTGGAAGATGCTCTATACTAGTGCTTCCATCAAGAATACATACCATTGATTGTTAAAAAATAGGTTGGTGATTTTCTTTTTTGATGGTCATAGTTCTTTATTCCATAGTCTTCTAACATCTATTTTTCTGTTATGAAGTCTGCTATCAATCTTACTGTTAATACTTTACAGTTACTCTGTCTTTCCTCTGTAATTAAGATACTCTTTTGACCTGTAGTCCAGGTTATTTGTAAAGTGTCCAGTCAAATATTTTTTTCTTTATTTATTCCACCCTGAACTTGTTGAATTTTAATCATTTGAGAAGCCATATCTTTTGATATTTCTAGAGAGTTCTTGGCCAAATTCTCTTTAATTGTAGCATTTTCCTCACATGTACTGATTCGACTCATTTTTTTCACAATTTACTAATTTCATGTTTAGTATCATACTCATCTATTCTATATTGCTATGTCTACACAGTACACTTGAACTGTTTTTACACAGTGGTTTAGCCTTTACCATGCATACTAGATCTCTAGTTAAAAGTGAAACATGTAAATAAACAGACAAAATCTTATAACTTTGAATTCCTTCTTCATTTTTTCTAGTTAGTATTTCATTATAATTTTTAATTTATTGCTTCAAGATAAATTATTCAAAGAAGACTGATCTAATTTATCTAATGATTTTAAATGGATATCATGAGTATTTTCTTTAAATTTTTCAAACTTGCCGTATTTCTAGAACCTAAACTGCATATTGCCATTTATTTAATAGTAACTGAATCAATTCACGTTGAGTCAATGCAAATCCAAATATGTACAATTTTTACCTGGCAATATACATAATCACCTGTGGAAATTCTAATTAAATAGATGCATAGATCATGACAAATAGATGATAAATTTTAAATGTGTACAGAAGAATTGCATATAAGCAAATTAATATAGATAACTTTTAAAATGATTTTGGTAAGTTAAGGATAGATTATACAATTTAAATAAAAATAGATTCAACTTTGTAGCTAAAGTTTCTAGATTTCCCATATTACTCTTCACATTTTTATTTACCCAATATTAGTACTTTTTCGTTATTAATAAGATGATAGGTTACTATGTTATGTGAGAAATAATCATTGATGGAGTCAAGAGGATATGATTATTGGCTTTATTAGTATGTTAGAAACAATCTTTTGGATTTTAAGGGTTAATACATAAACTTTTTAATATATGCATGATGTATAATACAATATCATTGCTAAGAAGTGTATCTTCAGTAATGAAGAGATTTTATAGACTAAAAAAAATCAAACAATTGAAACTGTTGTATAGTTCTAAGGTTTGTATATATTAGCAGATAACAAATTGAAGAAAAGAGATTTAGGTTTAATTTCAGAAAATTTAAAACAAAATTGTTTATGAGAAAATTAAAATCCAAATAACAAAATGGTAATTTTTAGATTATAGGAGAACAAAAATAATTCAAGTGAGTACTGAAAGCGTATAAACCAAGCCCAATACTCAGGCCATTAGTAGTAAGTCATGGAGTCCTAGTAAAGATAAAAATAATAATTGAATAGAAAAGTAATGGACTTTTTGGCCCAGCTTGCTTTCTACAGCTTGCATAGATGCAAAGCTAAAATATTCTTATTCACATACAAATAAGTTATACATAGTTTTCCAAGTGGTGGCATTTGCGCCTCCTTTGCGATTTCTCCAACATGCTATTATCATTTTTAATATATTTCTTTACCTTAATTTACTTCTTCCTTGTTCAAACCATCTGTATTCTTTTGACATGTGTAACATAAATATGGTTTTGCATGCATTGGAACATGAAATTCCATAATGCAGTTTTATCCCTGTTTGTAAAAATGATCTGTTATACCAAAAACAAGATGCTTAAATTATGATGAAATACAAGTATTTGTCTTTATCAATGAGGTTATTTTTCTTCTTATAGTTCTGTTTTATTTACTGAAATGTAACTAAATATAATTATTTGGATTTTGTAACAAGATATCCTTTTTAAATTCCCTGGTTTGGTTGGCTGTGATCTTGAATTATTTACAAAATATTTTATTCCTATAAATATGTAAACATTGCCTTCATCATTCCTGGAAGAATAAACAATAAAAATAGAATTTCCGGGAATAAGGTCAAAATGTTGATTAATTACTATTAGGTGATATAATGATATCGTTCTTCCAAATTTTGAGAGAGAATAAACTAGTAAGGTTCAACATTCATACATTTATTACATCTACCATAATGTGATAAAAAATGAGTAAGATTAAACACTGGTTTCTTTAAAAAATATTAACTAGAAATAGATATTTGTTATTTATTTCCAAATTTGCCATACTTTTGGCTTTTTTTTTTTTTATTTCAGGGTATTGTGAGGGTACAAACATTATGGTTACACTTTATGTCTTGGCCTTACTCAAGTGCGGGTTAAAGGCATGCCCTTCCCCCCCTACAGTGCTCCCCGGGTCCTTTAGTTGTGAATTTACCCCCTCATCCCCCTAATCCCTGGAGAGTACTTCTGCCATGTGATCACTCTAGTGTTGATCAGTTAGTACCAATCTGATGGCGAGTACAAGTGGAGCCCATTCTTCCGCTCTTGTGGTGCCTCATTTTGGATAATGGGCTTAAGTTTAATCCAGGAAAGTATAAGAGGTTCTCATTATTTTACTCTACTATGTCCTAAGCACCATGCTGCATAAATTATGTATAATGATGAACAGAGTCAAAACTCGCCTTGTTTCATTACACTGAGAGACTAGAGAGGGATCCAGATGGATAAGCAATAAATACTAGCATAAAGTAATGAAAGCTAATGGCGGGGCAGGAGAGAATACCATGAGAGTACATACAGGGGAGAATCACTAATCAATATTTGCCATGTGTGGTTGAGCATGTTTAAGAGTGGTCAGGGAAGAATGCCCATATAAGCTGAGGTGTCAAGAATGCAGTGATCAAAGGATACAATATAGCAAATATCTAGGCTGACCAAGTTGAAAGATCTAATATACAACATGAGGGCTATAATTAATAACAGTGTGTTGTATTCAGGATTTTTACTAAATTGGTAGATTATAGCTTGTCTTGCCACAAGTGGGAAAAATGGGGAATTGTGAGATGATGGATATGTTGATTTGTTCCACTACAGTAACCATTTATTTAGATGATATAGATATAGATATAGATAGATAGATAGATAGGTATCTTATAACATCATGTTATATAACTTAAATATACATAATACAATTTATTTTTTTTAAAGAACTGCATTACATTTGTTCATGGTGGTTAATCCAAAGTTATATATTATATATCTTTGGCAACCTTTCATCGAATGAGTGTCACATAAAACACTTCTCGTTTAATACATTTTTCTAGAAGTTTCACTGTGGAAAATGAATTTCTTCCAAAGTTTGAAGAGCAGTTAGTTTCAGTATCATCTATTTCTGAACATCATAGAAAAGGATATTTTAAACTTAGAAAATAATAAATAAATTTGAACATTAGGAATCGAGGTAATATTTTATAAAATCACTTTATTAGAGGTGTATGTCAAGCAATTTATTCAAACAACTAATTTATCACTATGTGCCATGATTCTAAAGCTTTCTCCCTCAGTGTATCTTTTATACAGATAAGTATAATTTATCTTTTAGGTTTTATTGAATTATATTTCTGGTTTTCAATGAAAACTCTGGATTCTGATCTTAATCCAAAGAGTTACTCTTCCTGGGAGCTTTTTATAGATTTCCTGTCAAGAGGAGTAACCACTGGCCACAGGAGGTAAGCCTAAATTACTAAGTATCCTCAAGGCAAACTTCCTATCCTCTAATTTGCCTGGAGCCAGCATACTTCTAGTGTCTCACTTAGTGGTGCAAAATAACTTACACGTTTCATTTTATGTCTCTGAACCACTTCAGCAAGGAGAAAACTTCCTTTAATGCTTGTAACTGAAGAAAAATCCGATAGACATGACTGATATTTTTAAGTATATATATAAAAAAAGTAGCTCAATATTTTTGACACAGTAAATATTTTTTTTATCTAGGAATTATACGGGCTGAATTTCATAGAAATTCTTTAAATAAAACCTGCTGATCAATATTTACAAGGAGGATCATCTGATATTTATAATGTAACCTTGCCAAAATTGAAAAAAATGAAGCAGAAAGGATTATGCTGATTTTAAGTTTTGTTTTATTACATGTATGCAAAATATAAATATACCAAGCAAATTTATTTGTTTCTAAATTTCTATGCTTATGTCCTATCTATAAATTAAATTTTATGTGGAAGATAAGAATTATAAAAACAGATTATAAGATGATTTTATCATTTGTTTGTTAGTGCTCAAAAAACAAGACAAAAAATGAAGTCAAATTTAGAGCCAAAGACCAGTGATAATCTTCCCTTTATGTAATTGTAAAGTTTTGAAGAATTATTTAACTCTATTTATGTTATAAAATTTTTTAGAGTTGAATAAAAATATAAAGATCATTCTTTTTACTAGACTATTTTGAAATCCTGAGTCCTCTAGGTGTTCATTTGGAGTAAGAATATCATGCAAAGAGTTTTACAGATGGATTAACAAAAATGCAAAAAATACTGAAAATACTTAAACAACGCTAGAAAGAAGTCAATGTCTACAGCCTTTGCCTTAGTGATGCGACTAAGCTATTTTATTCTCACTCCACTTTCAGCCACACCATTCAACCAGATGTCTTATAAAAGCAGTAATAATCTGGGAAGTTTTCCAGATTCATTTGTACAAAACCAAAGAGCTCAATTTGAGATATATTTTGTAGGGTTCTTCATTCTCTCACCATAATCTAAATCTCTGAGAGAGGACTATCTGTATTCTGTGAGAGGGACAAAGGAGCCTTCATTGTGTGCATCCCTTTGTGACTCTAATGCATTATTCTGTTTTGGGAATGCAGGAAACAATTCAAGCCCTTCATTGAAGATTCACTCTGTGGAAATGTAACATGCAAAATGGTACTCCAATTTGAGAACAATATGTTTGTTTTCTTTCAGATGGAGCTGGTCAATATGTACTTCTTAGTTTCCAAACTTAAAAGGTTTCGTTGACATTTCTAAAATTTACATTGTGAAACACACAACAGACCCAGTGGGAAACTGTAAAAAGTTTATATATTCATTTGGGATCACAGATGTCACCACAGCTCAATTTAATTACAATTGTATGAGACAACTATGGGTGTAACAACATCTACTATATTTTCATAACTATGTTGTGTTACAAGTTGTTTTAAGTAAAATGTTATCTTTAGTCTTTCAATATAACTGTATTTGTATTGTGTTTTACAACTTGGATATTAAACTTTATACCTCCCTGGTTTGAAGGCAACCTATACTGATGCATCCTCTCACTATTCTTTTAGTTTTCCACTTATTTAATATTTTATCTCCATTATGAAAACATCTATGACCAGAGAAAGGATAGTATAGTTACAACTAAGCGTGTTTCTCAATGAATCTGGTTGTACCTAAATTTCATAAATAGTATTCAAAGAGCTAACTGTAAATCAACTTGCATTCGCAGCAAAAGATAGTTCTTTCTATTTACCCTTCATGTATTATTTATTTTTCAAAATAACTTTTTTGATCCTGTAGTATCAGGCAATGTGCTAAGTGGTCTTATTGTTATCTCACTGAACTGTCACAAAAATAATTTTACAGATGAATATAAATATATCTTGAAAACATTTTTACAACTTTAACTACATTTGACTTAAGTACTATACAACACACATTTTGAAAATTACTATGTTTGTATAACATTAAAAATCAAGTGGTGTTATGCAATTTTTACTTGTTCAATAAGCAATTTCTTAAGACACAAGGATTCTATCCAAGGTTTCCTACATTGTGCTTAAGATCTGTTCAAGTAAGCTTAGCTCCACATGCTATTATTTAAGACTGTACAGTAATCATTTTATTAATAATCTGATATAGATAATAAATTATGTTAAATTATCAATATACAAAAGATATATTGATGTAAAATATTAATATATCTTCTGGTAATTCTTCATATAACAAGTTAGTGCTCCAGAATACTATCTGTGATAGTTTAAATTTGAAAATCTAGCCTTTAGTAAAATATAGGGTAAAAATTTATGTCCTCCTGGAGACTTGACCCTGTTTTTGTAATGCTCTTCTGCATCCCTGATAATTTTCTTGTTCTGAAGTTTTCTCTGTCTGAAATTAATACAGCTACTACAGCATGCTTTTGATGAGTACTACCATGGTATATCATAGTATGTCAATATAATATTACCAAAAATATGTAGGTAGGTCTCTAATAAAATACAGTAGGATGTATATGGAAAATTAAAAATAAAATATGAAATAAGTCAAAGATTAAATAAATGGAGAATCAGTCATTCATTCTATGTTTATAGAGAACAAATCAGAATTTATAAGATGACAATTATTCTGAAATTGATTTATTGATTTAAGACAATTTCAATAAAAATCGAAGCAAACTTTCTTGTGGATATTGACAAAGAGATTCAAAAGTTTGTATGGAAGGCCAGGCATAGTGACTCACGCCTGTAATCCCAATTGTTTGGGAGACCAAGGCAGGTGGATTACTTGAGGCCAGGAGTTTGAGACCAGCTGTGAAACACAGCAAATCCCTGTTTCTACACAAAATTTAAAAATTAGCTGGGCATGGTGATGCGTGCTAGTAACCCCAGGTACTCGGGAGGATGAGGGAGGAGGATCACTTGAGCACAAGAGTTTGAGGCTGCAGTGAGCTAGGATTGTGCCACTATACTACAATTTGGATGACAGAGTGAGACTGCCTCAAAAAAAAGTTTATATAGACAAGCAGCAGCCGCAGAGTAACCAACAAAATACTGAAAAAGAACACTGGAGGACTGACAAAACCTGACTTCTAGACTTACTATAAATCAATTGTAATCAAGATATCATGGTATCAGTAAAAGAAAAGACATGCAGATTAATGGAACAGATGGCAAGCCCATAAACAGAATCACACATATATAGTAAAATGATCTTTGGCAAAGGAGTATGGGCAATCCAACAAAGAAATTATTGTCTTTTCAACAAATGCTCTAGGAAAATTAGACATTGTGTCCCAAAAAAAATCAATGCAGAGACAGATGAATGATCTTACATCTTTCACAAAAAATGACCCAAATACATCATAGAAATAAATACAAAACACAACACTTTAAAATTTCTAGAAGAAAACCTAGGAAAAAGTTATGCAATTTTTCATTTGGTGATGTGATTTTAGATACAACATTGGAGTTGTAGTCTGAAAGAAAAGAATGATGTTAAGAGTTTATTGGAATTTTTTTAATTTTAAATTTTTTGTAATTTCAGAATATTATGGCAGTACAACCATTTTGGTTACATTCATTACCTTTGTATGGTTTGATACAGAGTTATAAGTGCATCCATCTCCCAGATAGTGTGCATTGTACCCTTTAGGTATGAATTTACTCCTCCCCTCTTCCACACCCCTCGACCTGCTTGATTTTCATTGAATTATACTACCATAGGTACACATGAGTGTTGATCAATCCAGCACTTCTTTATGATAAGAACTCTTAACAAAATAGGCATAGATGGAACATGGTTGTTTTTCACTAATGACAGGGGAGTTTACAGATAAGCAAAGTAAGAAAGTTAGAATGATGTGGCAATAAAGTTGAAGATATCAGAAAGAATTCATGTTAATATAAACATGTATGTGATTACATATAGAAATATTTATAGATATGGGTATATACATGGGTTAGTGTATATACATATATTTCCTTGTTCTGTCAACTGATTAAAAAATAAATGGTACCCTGTAGCAATAAGCACAACTGGCTTTCATTTCTTGGTTTTGACTACCATTCTCAAATGAAAGGAACCAGTGCTATTTGCCAAAATTGCTGATTCCAGACCTGGGGTAGGATATATATTAATAGAAGATGAGCCTGGAACATCTTGCACTACCAGAATGAAAGTAATTGTTCAAACACACACACACACACACACAAACAAACATACACACACACACACAAACATACACACACAATAATGAGGCTATCAATGGAGCAAAGGAGCCAATGGAAAGGGCTCCCAGTGGCCAAAGCTAGAGTAATTTGAATAATAAAATAAATAAAATAGAATTCAATTATAACTCAAAGTTTAAAATGAATATCCATTAGTCTACACTGATATAAATAAATGATTGATTAAATTAATAAACTTGAGGCAAGAGACAAATCACCATGCAGAAGTATTTCAAATAATTTAAGTAGATACTCTCCCCTTAAGGAATAGAAGATTAACTCCCAACTCCTTAAGGGCATCTTGTACATACTGACTCCTTTCAAAGAGTACCGTATGGAAATTGGGGGGTAAAGTAGCTGTAAAGGGAAGAGTAGCTGTACAGAAACATAGAGAAATGTGAAGAAACATGGCAAACACCACCTGAGTTAAGTAATGAAGTTTAATGTCAATGATGATAATCAAGTTGATAAGGCCATAGTATGGACCCTTGATATGATGTGATGAGAATGACACTTACTGTCTGTGGTCTCATTCCCCTAAATACATAACCCCAATTTAACCATGAGAAAAATATCGGGAAATCCTAGTTGAGGAAAATTCTACTAAATATTTAACTAGTATTCTTCAAAATTGTAAGTGACATCAAAACAAGGGCCATCATAGTAACAGAGAATAAGAAGATGATGAATAAATGTAATATGGCATATTGAATGTGATCGTAGAACAAAAATAACACTATAACACATGGACTTCAGTTAATAATAATATACCAATATTAGCTCATTAACTGTGATAAATATAGTTAGGTAATATGAATAAAATAGGTAATTGGGTATGAATATATGGGAACACTCTTACTATCTTACCAATCCTTCTACAAATATATAATTTTCCTTAAAAAATGCTACAAATTGTTAACAATGTAAAGATATTTTTATATTTTGAAAGGATAATAGAACATATATCTGACACAAGTGGTCCCCCTCCCATTACCTAGATGGTAATGTGTACATAGACACATTCCCCCTTTCTACACCTTTTGTTAAGTTCAAAAGGAAAAAAAAACTCTCCTGGGATACTTTTTTGCAAAGAGACATAATTTGGTACTGATCTTAAATTTACATTATTCAATTGTCTTCTTTCACTAGTTTATGAGCATTTAAGACTCTCCAAAAGTAATAACTCACTCATACTATTTAACATATAAAAAAACACTTTGGATGCCAAGTCTGTCTAATAACTATTACCATATGTCCTTCATTTTTGCATGTATTAAATACATTTATAGTCACCGAACAATGTGAAAAATCACTCAAATTGTTGATATTGCATGAAGGAAAAAGAAAACTATCGGGTCTGCAGTCTTTCACAACAGCCTATAAACTTTGAGTCTCTGAATGGCATGATAATAAAATGATATTTGCTCATTTTTCAATGTAAGAATGTTCTGAAATATAAATTACAGATGAGCATAGAATCAATGCTGCCAAAGTAAATATTTTAATTGCTTACTCTAATTATTCATTGCAGTGAATTAAGTGGAAATCAGACTTTGTTTTTATCTTTAAACACTGCCCTATTATTGAAAAGCAAAATAAAGTATTTAAAATGTGTTTCTTGAGGCTTCTAGAAAGAATGGAAAGGAAAAGATGATATGCATAATCAAATGTGTAATGCTTAGAGAAAAGACTAAAACACCCAAATCTTAAAAATTTTTAAGACTTGATTAACCATTGAAAGAAAATATATTGGTCCCTGTTATGTCATAATGATTAAAATACACACGCACAAACACACATACACAAGCGGAAGCCAATGTACACTCACTGTAAGTAGAAAGTAAATTAATTTTCAATTAATAGGGAACAACTGAATTTGAAAACACAATATCCAGTGGTTTCTATAATTCTATAATAAACATATTTCAGGAGCACTCTAAGCCATCTAAGCCAATCCATCCCGTGGTCAAAGGATAAAATAATAAGTGCATACACTATCTTTGATTTTATGAAGCAATGAATAAATGCACACAGAGGCCACTATTAGTGTTATCAGCTTAAACAGTACATGCTTAACAAGGACCACAACAATCACAGCTCCTATTTAAATTTATAGTATTCTACCTTTCCCAAGGTAGAAATGCTCTAGGTAACACAAACCTCCCTGAAATTCTATCATTAGGGATATAATTACATTTTAAAATGATGGAATTTTCCTATCCCATACCATCTAACCTTAAACAGAAAAACCATTCTTTCTTTCTTTTTTTTAGTTATTTCTCTCCCTCTTTTATTGATACATAATAATAGTACATATTTATGGGGTGCACGTGATATTTTGATACTTGCATACAGTGGATCATGATCAACTCAGAGTAATTAGGATATCTATTACCTCAAACATTTATCATTTCCTCATGCTGGGAACATTTCAAATCTTCTTTTTCAGCTATTTTGAAGTATATAATAAATTCCTGCTTTTTTAATTTCAGAGTATTACGGGGTACAAATGCTTTGGTTACATAAATTGTCTTTGCACCGCCCGAGTCAGAGCACCAAGCGTGCTCATTTCCCAAACAGTGCACACTGCACCCATTAGGTAATGAATTTATGCATCCTCTGCTCCCCTATCCCACCTGACCAACACTCAGTGAATGTTACTTTCATGTGTGCGCATGTTTTGATCAATTAGTGCCAATTTAATGGTGAGTACATATGTTGTTTCTTTTTCCATTCTTGTGATACTTCACTTAGGAGAATGGGTCCCAGCTCCATTCAGGATAGTACAAGAAGTATTAGTTCACCATTTTTTTTTCTTTTCTTTTCTTTTTTTTTTTTTTTATGGCTGAGTAGCAATCCATGTTATATGTATGCCACATTTTATGAATCCACTCATGGATTGATGGGCACTTGGGTTGTTTCCCACACCTTTGCACTTGTGAATTGTGTAGCTATAAATATTCAAGTGCAAGTATCTTTTCTGTAGAATGTCTTTTTTTCCTTTGGGTAAATATCCAGTAGTGAGATTGCTGTATCGCATGGTAGTTCTACTTAGTTCTTTAAGGTATATCCGTATTACTTTCCACAGAGGTTGTACTAGTTTGCAGTCCCACCAGCAGTGTATGAGTGTTCCTATCTCTCCACATCCGTGTCAACATTTGTTGTTTTGGGACTTTTTGATAAAAGCCATTCCTACTGGAGTTAAATGATATCTCATTGTAGTTTTGATTTGCATTTCCCTGATGATTAGAGATGTTGAGCAACCTTTCATGTGTTTCTTGGCCATTGCCAAGCCGTGGCCAGAGATATCATCCACGGAAGAGTGAAGGAAGAAATATGCTAGATTTTTTTTTTCTTTATTATGCTTTGATCCTCTGCTAGCATTTTCCAGTGGCTGAACTTAGCTGGAGGAAAACTGACTAGAAATCCTGGGAAATGTAATTTGTTTGGTTAGCATATTCTGGTACAGTGCCTTAGGGAGGTAGGGACAGATACCGTGAAATTACTGGCTCAGTCCACTTACATTGTTATTCAACATCAATATCATTTTCTCCATATTTCTATGCAAATAAAATTATTTTCCAGCCTTTCTACCATGAAGCAACTATTCAACATATAAAGACATCCACATCTCCTCCAAAGAGGAGATACGTGTTCCCTTCAGTAATTAACCACTTTGGAGTTCAGGATCTCCAGATGATAAGCAGATTTCCTATTAGATAAGGAAATATTCCTCCAGTATATATATAATAAATAATAGAGAAGGGTACAACTGGCTAATGAGTAGAATGGTGTAACAGAATGATGCTAGGAACATCTAGAAAAGTTGATAAGTAATAGTAATCATATTTTTAAAGACCTGAAGGACCTCAACTTGTATACTGGTCACTCAGTAATTTTTGTACATGGGCCAATTGTCATTTTGTCCACTTGATTATTGAAAATCTTCTCAGTGGCACATAAGAATTTACATGAAAAAGAAAGATAACACATCCTGTGCTTATGCTGATGGCTCCATACACATTCATCTCTCTATAAATATATATAATTATATACTCATAACAATTAAAATTAAAACATTAAAAAATCTTGTGTACTCCATAAATATGTACAACTACTATGCATTAATAATTTAAAATAAAAATTCTAAGTAAATAAATAAAAGTTTGCAAATTATATGTGTACTTTTCCCACATAAAAGTCTATTTCAGTGGTTCTCAAAAGGTTGTTTGTGGAAAACTGGTGATATTAAGATCTTCTGAGGAAGAGATATAGACTCATTTTTTTTTTTTATTTCGACACTAAGATGTTTTGCTTTTTCAGTATTTTGAAAGCTATGGGTAAAATTGCAGGTACCTTAGTACAAATAAAAGCAATGAAACAAACTCTTCTCAATCATAATTATTATATTCTATTCAGGGTATAAGAAAAACCTGAGTTTTACTTAAGATTTCCTTGAGGTAGCAGTAAACATTATTAATTTTATTAAATCTTTATTTTATTCATCTAATATTATGGTGATAAAATGAGAGTCATATATATCATACGTATTTCATATTGAAGTGGGATTGTATCATTAAGAAAAAGCATTTGTGAACTTAATTAGAAATTGAATTAAATAATTTTTTCTAAGAACATGATTTTTATATGAAAATTTGAACAATCATAAAAATTGGTTTTAAAAATTAGTGTCTGAAAATATGAGCTCTCTAGCTTCATATGACATAAGAATTTTCTGCTGTCATTGATGATACTAATAATTACGATTTTTGATACTATATAATAAAATGTGTCAAAGTTTGTATAATAGAAGATTTGTATAATTCGGTGAACCAATATTTTCCAAATGAACAAGGCATTTTGTGACATAACCATCATAGGTTAAAGATCCATTCAAATATAATATGATGAGAATTTTTGCATCTAATTTTATGAGGAGTATTGACCTTTCATTGTTTTTTCTTGTTATGTCTTTGGCTGGTTTTCATATCAAAGTATAGATAGTCTCATAGAATTAATTGGGAAGCATATCCTCTTCCTCAAATTTCTTGAAGATTTTACATAGAATTAGTAATGTTTTCCCCTTAAATGTCTCAAATAATTAATAAGTAAAATGAACTGAGTCTGGAGTTTGCTTTTGTGGAATGTTTTTAACAAGAAATTCAGACTACTCTGACATTTTTTTAACCTAGCATTGATAGTTTATGTCTTTAAGGAAATTTGTCCATTTAATCTATGTTGTTAAAATTACTAACATAAACTTAATAATATTTTCTTATTATTTACTTAATATCTGGATATCTGTAGTGGTTTTCCCCTCTCTTATTCCTGATATTGGTAATTTGTGTCTTTTTTCTGGATAAAACTGAATAGAGTTGTATTAATTTTATTGATCTTCATAGAAAAAACATATTTGATTTTATTGATTTTTTTCTATTTTTTCAGTTTTCTTTTTTGTTTTATTTATTTATTTTAAGTTTCAGAATATTATGGGGGTACAAACATTTTGGTTACATATATTTCCCTTGCATTGCCCAAGGCAGAGCTACAAGTGTGCCCATCCCCCATATAATGCACTCTGCATCTGTTAGGTATGAATTTACTCACTTCCTTCACCGGTCTCCCACCTACCTGGCACCTGATCAATGTTACTTCCATGTGAGCACCTAAGTGTTGATCAGTTAGTACCAATGTGATGGTGAGTACATATGGTTCTCTTTTTTCCAGTTTTCTATTTCAGTTATTTCTCCTCTAAGATCTTTTATTTTATTTCTTCTTTTTACTTTGGTTTTACTTTGCTCTTCTAGTTTTTTTTAAGGTAAAAGTTTAGGTCATTGATTTTAGAGTTTTCTTTTATTCTAAGATTGGCTATTAGTGTTATGAATTTTCCTCCATGTACTATACTAGCTATAACTGAAAGATTTTAAATATTGTGTTTTAATTTTCATTTCAGAACATCCTCTAATTTTATTTTTTTCATTTCTTCTTTGACTCATGGGTTATTTAAAAGTACTCTTTCCTCTGTGTTATTTCTGGGTCTGTTTCCATTGATTGATTTTTTTTTTCTCATAAATGGTTGTATTATTCTGACACTGCATGATTTTTAAGTTTTGACTGGATGTCAGGCATAAAATGTATAATTGTTGGGTTCTGGTTATTTTTATATGCCTTTAAATATTTTTCAACTTTGTTCTGGGATTCAATTGAGCTACTTAGAAACTGATGTTTGCAAGATTTGCTGTTACTTTTTGTTACATTGAACAAGAATAGCATTTCATCTAGTACTAATTTTCCCTCATTACTGAAGCAACAGTATACTGAGTACTTTAGTCAATACCCAATGTATTATGAGGTTTTTCTACTCTGACTGTGGGAACACAAACTATTCTGCACCTTGCGTAAACTCCTAGGATTGTTCTATCTGCAAATTTCTCGTGGGTCTTTTCCCAGATTCAGATATTATCCTCATATGAATTACATGACCAATGTTCAGCTAAAAACTCAAGAGAACCCTGTGCAGATTTCTGGAACTCTTTTATTGTAGAGCTCTCTTTTTTGTAAATCTGGAATATAAATTCTAGCCACCTTGGCCTCTATTGTTTCCTAAATTTGTCTATTTTATTTAGGATGTTCGTTAAGTTCCATTTTGGTTTCTCTAGCTCGCTCCTGGTACCTAGAAAGTCTCCACAGATACTAAGCCTGTGCAATCAGAGGATTGCCTTATTTGTTTCCATTCTTGCAGAGATCACGGTTTTGTGCTGCCTGTTTTCAAATGTTTTAAAATTTGTTTCACATTGAATGCTTGATTTTACTGAAACAAAGTACAAAAAGTTAATCGATGTGATTTGGCATTGCTCTTAACTAATCCTCGAAGAAAAAAAAAAACTTGCCTGTTCATTCTTTGTGTGTATGTTAATAAGGAAGAATACCACCCCATTTATTGACTTTGGATGTATTAACGAAGAATACTCACAGTTTTCTGAGAAGACTATTGAAATACAGTTGTCCCGTTCAGCTATACAAGAACTGCCCAGGAAGTATCCAGCCATTGGTAATATAATAAGAATAGTTACATGGCTGGATACTTTCCAGACAGCCCTTGTATATCTTGAAAAGGTCATATTTCCCCTCATACATTACTCAAAATAACATGTCCCAAAAGATTAATTCCAGATGCAGACATATCTTCTATGAAGACAAGCACTTAAAAAAATTGGAATATGTAAAAGAATTCCACTCTTACTATTTACCATTTGGGGGAAATATATTTTTTAATCTGCCAGTTTTATCAACATAATAGGATTATTATTTTTAATGAGTTCCTAAATAAACACTTCTAAATATAATATTTTAATTTCTATAATGGTGTCAGGAGATGTAAGCTAAAAAACATCTAATTAGTATTTTGAATTATTTAAAGAAGTTAAATGTTATTACATTGGAAATTTTGAAAATTGTTGGTCTAGTTCATTTTGCTCCACTTAATTATCATTTGAAGTAAAATAATGGCATGATTTTCAGAATATTATTTTTGTTGTTCCTAGTGTAAATTTATTAAACATTAGGTCAAACTAAAAATTATTATGTGAAAATTATTTTAGCCCCACATTTGAAAATATTAGTTTATTTTATTAGTCAATGATTCAACCAAAAGTCTGAAAATTATGTGAGATGGAGACACGTATGCAATTTCTACTTTGAACTTCTCACATTTCTTATTGTCAAATAGAATGTGTGCGTTAGATGTGAGGATGTGGAGAGAGAATTGAAAATCCAGTCAAACCTACCGTCAAAAACTCAAGATTCTCCTTAGGTTTAAGTTGCGTGTCATAAAGACCTATACAGGACATCCAACTATAATACTGTTTCTGAGATTTATAGTGAAGTATCATAAAGGGGAAATCTACTCAAAGAAAAATGCTCAGGGGCCTTCACAAATCCTTATGCATCTTAAAAAGATCTGACAGTAGAATATGGAACGAAGACTCTATTCTCATTCTCAGGAGTACAGCAATTTATCACTTCCCTAGCTGTACTTCCCCAGCGAAGAAATGTAAAAATTTCACCTTGGAGGAATTAGCCAAGCTTCTCTTTGTGCATTTGTAATATGTGTATGCATCCTAATTCTATATTTTATTAGTATGAATCATGAGCAGTCAGTTCGTTACTTTATTTTTTAGTCTTCTACATCTTCCACTCAAAAAAGACCTTTAAAAGTCACCTAAAAAAAGGCTGTAGGTCCCTTGAGACAGATAAATCTCTATCCCTTATCTGATTTGTTACAATGTTAAAAATCTTTTCCTGACAAGCCTAAAGTTCTATATAGGAATTTTTTTTTTTTTGTATTTTCATAAAGGTCTTCTATCAGGATGAAGATTTAGGTTGTTTAATTTAAAGTCTAGCAAAACTTTATGCTACTAAGATTAAAAGTAAAATTGATTAACTTCATAATAAATTTCTATAATGTAATTGCATATGATAAAATCATTTTTGTCTCTGTAGTTTTGGTAAAATCTGCCCTAATTTCTCAATCTAAAAAAAGAAAAAAATATATATACTCATTTTGCTTTTTTCCCTTATTATCAAAATCTTAAATTAGAAAGTCACACAAATATATCATTCTGCACATATTTGCTAAACAAATTAAAAAATATTTCTTGCAATAAAAAGTATGCCTATAGAAGTGCAAATAAACTCAAACAATAATTTTTCATCTCCTAAATGTAAATTAATATATTTACAATGAAGAAGAAGAAAATATTAAATAAATTATTGTTCAATATGTTTTATCTTCATTTTTATGTATGATTTACAGACAGCTGCTTGTGTTTGTGTTTGGGGGAAGTGTAGATGCCTGTACATTTTATTATATGACTTAATTGTAAACTCTCCAAGGAAAGAACAAGGATTATATATTAAACACTGACTCCTTTATAACAAAAAACAAAGTACACTGTATATAGCAGATGAATAATTTTTTAAATTATTTTCAAACTGAAAAATTGATTAATAAATTTAATTTTATTCTAGTTTTTTAACTATAAGATATAAGATTTCATGTATGAACTATTAATAAAATAATTGCTCACTTCCAAAGTTCCAAAATTTTTATACTTTTGTAATATTTTGATTAAATTTATATTTTTTGTAGAAAAGAATAAAACAAATAAAGATGTTAAATGTCACAAAATATTTGTTATGAAAAATATCTTATGTTTTATCAAACAAAAATTCCATGAGCATAAAATTCTATAGATAGTAATAGGACACTATATAATTATCACAGTTAATTTTATACCAGAAAAACAAAAAATTAGATGAAATGGATAAATTTGGAAGATACAAACTAAATAAGTAGACATATTCATCAACTAGCTGCCTGGTTTTGAGATACTTCAATTTGGATGTCAGTAAAGGTCAGTAAACTGCCTTCCCCTTGAGATTATGGACACTACGCACTACTTCATGTGATCACCCTTCATGAGCTCTCCTATTCTGAACTGTAACTTCCAGTATACTACATTCCTGTGCTGTTTCTTAAAGAGGGCAGTCATTGCATACTACCTGTCTTCTTCCTCAATTAACTGGGCTCACAGAAACAAAATGCTCCATTGTGTTGTTTTTCCCTAGAGGATACTCTACAGAGTTTCTGTGATGCCTCAGTTAGATTTATCCTATTCTTTTTCTGTAGAACACATTATCCATGTCCATGAAGCAGTGTCTCTCCTTTTTGGTGTTTACATTTTAGAATCTGAAATATGATTCCCTTTTACTCAACCTACTATTTCTTATATACTTCAGTGCCGTTATACAGATGGTAACATATTCTGACACATTTGAAAATGTAAACTATTGATAAGTTTTGCAGGAGAGCCTCAGAAACTTCAAACAATATATTTTACTTCTATGTATCTGATACCATTTATCTTTTTCCCCCTATATCTCTTTGTGGTAAGCTGACTACTATTGTAAACCTTCAATTCCAGTTCCTTCTCTGACACTTCTTGAAGCTATGCAGTAATTCTTTTGGATATAATCTTTACTTTATTGAAATGTTCCAACATATCAGGCCTCTCTCTTTCAGAATCAGTATGAGATTGGGTCTTGCTCTGTTGTCCAGGCAGGAGTGCAGTAACACAATCTTAACTCGCTGCAGCATCATACTCCCACCTCAGTCTCCCAAGTGGTTGAATATATTTTTAGAGACAGCATCTTGCTATGTTGCCCAGGTTGATCTCAAACTCCAAGACTCAAGTGATCTTCCAGTCTCAGCCTCCTGAATTAACTGATGTTGCTTTACCTAAGAATGTGTAGACCATTTATTTGTCTGTGACATAAAGAAGAGAATTCTTGAATATATTTATTCTTAAAAGTTTATTTTTATATTCACTCCCCGTCCATAATATAAGGGTTGAAAATGTAATCTCAGTCGCAAAATGAGTTTTGATAGTTACCTATGAATATAAAGTAATGTTAAAGTAAGAGTCATCTTTTAATACACTGCATTATTCTTTTAAAATAGATATGGTAAAGATGCACACATGTCTGCCTCAATTATTTAGATAATTACTGGCTTAAGATACAGACTGTGCTGAATGTGAACTCATAAGCACTTCAAACCTATCCTCCAAATGTAATTCAACATGAAATTTCTGGTCACTCTCATCTTTGAAGTTTATTTTCTCAAAGCATCTAGACTCATTATCATACTTTGCTGTGAAGCCTGGTGCTGCTTCTAGGATCACGGCACATTCTAGGAGAAGAAAAGGAGGAAAAGATTGGAACAAACTATATTATCTTTTATTCTAATCTGGGGATAAGAGCAATAAATATGAAACAATTTATACAATCTTTGTTTAAAATCCCTTTCTCCATGCATTTTTCCATATGATTTTGTAGTTTTTCCTAAAATGAAGGAAATATTTTTTCTATCTATTGAATCTGGGATTGTACTTTCAACTTACTTTGACCAGAATAATAGTGAAAAGACAGAAGTAATGATATGCCGGTTTTAACTCTACACCTCAAGAATTATTGCATGGTTTTTTCTTGCTTTTTTTGAATTTTTGCTACCACCATCAGAAGGATATGCCCAAGCTAGCTCGCTGATCCAGGATTAGGGTGAAGCACACCTCAAAACCAAACAAGTACATCTTGATCAACTGATCATTGCTTATCACATGAAGCAAATAATCTCTGTATGCCACTTAGATTCTGTGATTTTTAATCAGAAATTTTGTGTCAATAATTAAGTGAAATAATTGAGAAAACTACTCAAAACCAGACAAAAAAACATAGCCTTTTTAAATTCAGTTTTCTCACACAACACTCACAAAATATATTTATATGTAAGTATCAGATGTTACTGAAGGTTTGGGGACAATATACTGGATCGTCATGGTTTCTAATACCAAAATTCTTAAAACTAAAACTGTTACGTAGTCCGTCAGCCATCTTACAATTAGGGAGTTTTCAATATCCATTTTTCCAGAGTTCCAACTCCTGATATGATTCTGTCATTGAACAAGAGATTAATCTGTTTCCACATTTTCCAACCCTTGGTGGCTCTGATTCCTTTATTTCATTGTATAAATGAATTAAATTCCTCTCATACTTTTCAGCTCTGGGTTTACATTTCCATATACAAAAGCACTTTATGGGATTTTCTGAGCAGAATCATTTAATCAGAGTCTCATCATTTAATACCTAAAGAACTGGCAATGTTTGGCAATATAAATGTTTTCTTTCCCCATTCTCAGACTTTTGTATATGAAAGTGAACAAAAGTATATTTATTTTTCCAATGGCATAAAAGTAAGTATATTCATGTTTATAAAATAGAACCTTCTATAATCATTTTTATTGTAACTGACAATCTTTTCTTCTACTACATTAATACTGATGTTTATATGAACATTGTATATACTCACACAACTGATCTATATTTGCCAGTTTATTATTGAACGGTTGCAATTGGCAGAGTCCTGCGCAATTGTAATGAACTGCGGGGAATGTGGCCAGTGCTCCCCGCAAAAAACTGGGTCCCTTTGGTAGAGTTGCAAGGGATAAGAAAATAATAGAGAAAAATGGAAAATGGAAAAAATAAAAGAATGCACTGAGACAAAAATACAGTTTTAAAAGTTTATAAAGATTATAGGCAAAGCGGGAACTCAGGGGGCTTTGACTCTCCGTGGGTCTCAAAAGCCCCGAATGAGGTCTTACATGGTAACTTACAGAAAATAGTGAATAATTGTCAGGGATAACAGATTTACATAACAATAGATAGTTCCTCTCAGGTTAACAGATTTTCAAAAGGGTTTTACAGAAGGCTTCTATAGATTCTTTAATTCTATTTAGGTGAGCAAATGGTTACAAAGTCTTTCAAAGATTAATTTCTAAATTCTAAGGTAAGTTTATCATTTAAACAGAGGGGTTAAACAGAGATATGTAAACTCCATGTTTATTAGGTTATCGTGAATGGAGACAGGTAGTCTAGAGTGGTTTAAACAAAAGCTTTGCTTTTAGCCATT
>CAUYSK010005032.1:0-10944 GCA_963575035.1 Avahi laniger | reverse complement strand
GTGTCTGGACCTATTGTCCTCTGGCCCCAAGGAGAGCACATCCAGTTTCGCTGACTCTGGGCTTAAGCCAATTTTGCCCAGGGACAGTCCCTGCACACCCAGTTTCACTGACTCTGGGCGTAAGCCAATTTTTGCCCAGGGATGGTCCCTACACCTAGTTTGTGTTAACATTGGAATTTATTTTTCTTTAAAAGAAGTGCAGATCAATTAGTGACATTAAACAGGTAGGGATTCTAAAATGCGATGAGGGCAGGCATTTCTGTTCTATTTCTAAGCACCTAAAACACAACAGGTGCTCAGTGAATACTTGTTGAATGAATAAATAAGGACTCTTCTCCATGTCTCACTGTACTGTCTACAGAAGTGGAATGAAGGGGAAAAGATATTCTCCAATATCTCCTCAATCTCCTTAGGTTTTCTGCTACTTAAAATATTTGTATTTTTTCCCTCACATGCTCAGTTTACCAAATAATCACAATATTAACCAATGAAATATATCCCTCAGCCATGTATGCTTTTTCTTGAACATAGTAATAGTAGTATTAGTGGGTACATAATAGCAGAAGCAGTCCATAGAGTAATTCTGTAATTCTCAATATAAAAAATAATTGTAAATGTTTATAATATCCTTTTTTGTTGCTTCTTTCACAAAACTGAAAAAGACTTAAGAAACCCATATGTTATGCATGAGTAACTTAAATCCAAGAAAAGGATGTTGATTAAGGGAAAAACATATATGTGGCCTAGGTCACCTGGCTCGAGACCAAGTGTTATTTTCACTCTACCATGAGTGAAAGTTTTCTTTTTCCCTACTTCTTTTTCTGCATAACAAATGCATGACAAAATATTTGTATTTTCAAAGATTCACTATCAGAGTGGATCTTGGAAATTCTGAATAGAACTATAACACAGATATAAAACCTCACCAAAAAAAGAAATCACTTCATTTTATAAAAATTTTATCACTAGTTCAGTTCCTTTTTACAAATGTATGTATTCCTCTCAGAACCTTCAGTTATCCTGTATTCATCCAATCTAAGTAAGGATCCCAGATCTTCAATATGGGGACAGTAAGACAATATATTTGGTCCCTTTTCACATCAGTCTCTGTCCTTATAAAGTGTCCCTATTCCATATTTAACTTATTTTGCTTTAAAAGTCCTTGACCTAAGCATGTGAAGACAGTGCAATTTGAATGTCATTCTATTGGCCTGATAATTAATGCTACTCAGTAATTAATGGTACGCTTCTATTTTGTCACCCAGCCCAGGCCTTGGAAATAGACTATGAGAGGAAAAATAAAGCTGATCACTGAAGACCCAGGAAAAAAGTAAAGGAGTCAAGTAAAGGAGTCGCTATTTGAAACCATGAAATCGATCAGTAGAATTCTCCATAGCATTTATCATTTCCTCCTTTATATTCTAAAGAGTTAGGTGTTAATGAACCCCACCTACCACCTCAATTTACCAGCATCCCTGCTTATCCTAGTCACCCAATTATTCACCATGATTTTATTAAAAAAGTACTTAGATAATGTATTTGCCTAGATCCTAAAACTATATATTTACTCAAATATTCATTGAAATGTTAATAATCATTAAATGTATACTTGCACAATATTTATTCTGTGCTAGGTATGGAGGATACAACTGTGAATAAGACAGATTCAGGCCCTAAATGTGGAATTTACATTCTATTTATTCTGTTTCATTCTCTTTCTTCTCTGCTTCTGGGACTCCAATTTCATGTATGTGAAACTACTTGCTACTGTTCACATGTCCCTGAGGCACTGTTAATTTTTTTGAAGTTCTCTTTCTGTTCTTCACATTGATGCCTTCTATTAATCTGTCTTTAAATATACTATCTTCCCTGCCACCTTAAATGTGACAGTTAACATTTCCTTGTGGTTATGGTATATTTAAACTCTAGACTATCCTTTTTAGTTTCTCTTTCTCTGAGATTCTTTATCATTTTATTCATAATACATATATTAATATCTTTCTTAATCTTCTTAAAAATATAATGGCTGCTTTAAAATCATTTTTTGCTAATTTAAACATTTGGGTTTTTGCAAGATAAATTTATGTTAGCTGCTTTTTTCTTGAAAAAAGTTCAAATTTGTGTTTCCTCACATTTATTTTTTCATATACTGAATATTATGTATAGTAAGTTGTAGAAACTAGATACTGCTATATTATTGTAATGAGTGATCTGTTTCTTCTAGAACCAGAAAATTTGGATTGGATTAGACTCCAAACTCTGTCTCCTTGCAGAGACCATCATCTGATACTTCTGCACGGACCTTTCAATTTCCAGATGCTGATTTTTTGCTCAGCCCCATAAAACTTCCTCCATGATGCCAGCTAGTTTTGCCAGTTTAGCACACACCTAAGGATTTTAGTGGATTTTATGTACAAACTTTGGGGCTCTGTGTCTCTTCCTTCTAGTATAACTCCCTAAATTTCTGGCTATTTTTCTAGCTCCAAACATTGTTCTCTGATACTTTGAGCCCATAAAACAGTGGCTTTCTGCCTTTGGAGCCTCAGGTAGGTGTGGGCATGACTTCAAGCTAAGATCTTCAAAATAGCACATCTCACCTGTTATACTTCATTTTTCAAGGGTAGCATCCTCTACAATCTTATCTCCTTTTGGTCATTACCCACTGCCTTCAAATTGTTTGGTGGGTACTAATGATATAGAGATAGATAAACATTCAGAGGGATTGTTCCCAGATTTTATAATTCTCATTTGCAGGATGTTATTCTAACCAAACTACTCCACCATTACTTAAATATAATACCAATACTCTGTCACCTTTTTAAAATCAATAAATGAGTCTTATTCAACTTGATATTCCCAGGGCCAGTGATGCTGTCTGCCATATATTAGCTTATCAATAAATGTTTGTTGGATCGAATGTTGCATTTTGACATAAAGGTTTGTAATAAGCCATTTACAAATAATTACATGTGCATTGTTTGACATGAATGGGATTTCCAAGAACTGGCAATAGAAATAGCACAGTGTTTGAGTCTCGGGAAAGCTCAAAAAAGTAGACAGAATGTGCGTCTCAGGAAGTATCTAGAAACATGGGAAGCATGTATTTTACAGCAAGAAATTTCCTAAGGTATATCTTCCTAAGTGAAGGAACAAAAGTTCTCTTCTATTAAGATTCTGTTACCTGTAAAAGGTAGGGCTCACCAAAATCCGATGCACCTTGACCTTCAAAGCAGCTCCCTAAGTCTCCACATTCTGTCTGTAACATGACACAATAAGCTTGTGGCTCATCAAGCCTTTGAAGAAAATTCCAGCCACCCTCAGGGTACTAATCAATAGATTCTCCATTAAGGCCAAATCTATCATTGCTAAAAATATAATGTCAGTGTTAATTCAAGTCACAGTCACTTGGAGTTGGAAAAAAAAATACACAGAAACTCAGTTTGAACATGATCATTTCGTCTCAGTGATTTGAGGGTATTTGTTGTCCATGAATAACAGCATAATTCCATGATATGATATATCAGAGCAATCCAATAATCTTATTAGAGAGTAGTTATTTACCAGTAACTTTCTGAATATGATACATGGAAGAATAAAACATTAGATATTAGGGCCTTGTAGGTAAGGTATTTTAGATAGACTATTAAGAAAACAATCAGTTTTATCATTAGGAAAGGCTTTCATTTCTATTTCTGTGTAGAAAAATAACCTCCCTGCTGCTAAACATACTTAATTGAAGAGATCCGGAATGTACTGCTTATACTTACAGCATATCACTTGAACTTTTGACTAAGTGTCATTCTTCTGACATTATTACAGAATCCTAGCTCATCATAAGAACAGAGGTGCTAATCAAGAGGAATCACTTAGTAATTATATTTTTATTTAGAATGTTTAAAGTGTGCATTTCTATTTTTGTTAGTACCCCAATCATAATTTTTCCACATGTATTTACCTAATGAGGTTCAATTAACTCTTTGTTATCTAGGCAAACCTAGATTTGTTGCCCCTCTTATGACATTGTTTGATGGGAGGAAGGAATGGGTAAATTCACACCTAACAGATACAATGCACACTATCTGGGAGTTGGGCACATTTATAACTTTGACTCAAATTGCACAAAGCAATTTATGTAACCAAAACATTTGTACCCTGATAATATTCTGAAATAAAAAATAAATAAATTAGGCACAGTAAGAGATTAGTGACAATAACTAACAATAAATAGAACAATTATAATGTACTATAAAAAATAATTCCAATAACCATACTAAAAAATTATTCTAATAATTCATAGTAATATTTTTTCTCAAGTATAAAAATTAAAGCTCAATGTGTGATATACACAATTTGTGTTTCTTTGTTTTCAAGATAGCATTATTCTGCATTTTTTGGCATTTATCATTTTTTTTAATTTCAGAATATTTCAGGGATACAAACATTTTGATTACATGAATTACTTTTGTACAGTTTTAATCAAAGGTATAAATGTGTCCTCACCCAGATAGTGTGCATTGGCCCATTAGGTATGAATTTACCAATCCTCTCCTCCCCACCCCATCCACTTGATTTCTATTGAATTTTACTACCATATGTACATGAATGTTGATCATTTAGTTCCAGTTTAATAGTGAGTACCTGTGGTGTTTGTTTTTCCATTCTTGTGCTGCTTCACTTAGGAGGATGGTGTCCAGTTCCATCCAGGTTGTTACAAAAGGTATTAGTTCACCACTTTTTAATGGCTAATGCTCCATGGTATACATATACTGCATTTTATTACTCCACTCATTTATTGATGGGCACTTAGGTTGTTTCCACATCTTTGTGATTGTGGATTTTGCTTCTATAAACTTTCAAGTGCAAATGTCTTTTTTATAAAACGTCTTTTTTTTCCTTTGGGTAAATATCCAGTAATGGGATTGCTAGATCAAATGGTGGGTCCACCTTTAGTTCTTTGAGGTATTTCCATACTACTTTTCGTAGAGATTGAACTAGTTTGCAGTTTCAACAACAGTGTATAAGTGTTCCTTTTTTTCCTCATCCATGTCAGCATCTGCTGTTTTGGGACTTTTTGATAAAAGCCATTCTCAACAGAGTTAAGTGATATCTCATTGTGGTTTTGATTTGCATTTCCCTGATGATTAGAGATGTTGAACATTTTTTCATATGTTTTATTGGTCATTAGTCTAGCTTCTTTTGAAAAGCTTCCATTCATGTTTTTTGCCCACTTTTTAATGGAGTTGTTTGATGTTTTCTTGCTGATTTGCTTGAGTTCTTTATAAATTCTGATTATTAGCCCTTTATTGGATACACAGCATGAAAATGTTTTCTCTCATTCTCTAGGTTGTCTATTTACCCTATTGATGGTTTCCTTGGCTTTGCAGAAGCTTTTTAATTTAATGAGACCCCATTTTTTATTTTTGTTGTTGCTGTGATTGCCGTTGGGTCCTCTTCATAAATTCTTTGCCTAGGCTGATATTTATAAAAGATTTTCCAATCTCTTTTTCTAGAATTCTTATAGTTCATGCCTTAGGTTTAAGTCTGTTATCCATTGTGAATTAATTTTTGTGAGTGATGAAAGGTACGGATCCTATTTCAGTCTTCTACATGTGGCTAATCCAATTTTCCCAGCACCACACCAGGAAGGAAATCATGGAGGATGTAAACAAATGGAAAAACATATCATGCTCATGGATCAACAGAATCAACATTGTTAAAATGTCTATATGCCCAAAGTGATTTACAGTATCAATGCAATCCCCATTAAAATACCAGCGTCACTTTTTGCAGATCTAGAAAAAATAATTCTATGATTTTTACAGACCAGAAAAGACCCCAAATAGCCAAAGTGACCTTAAGCAAAAAGAACAAATCAGGAGGCATCACTTTACCAGACTTCAAGCAATAAGGATATAGTAACTAAAACAGCATGGTACTGGCACACGAATAGAGACATAGACCAATGGATCAGAACAGAGAACCCAGGCATTTATCTTTTTTATTTGCCAGTGGACCAAAATGAATGATCTTTAAAAAGCTATAGAGAAACATACTTTGGGGACATATAACTGGCATTAATGAATATTATCCTGAAAATATTGAACTCCTAAAACAGGTGTTTGCCAAAAAGTTTAACTTTTTAAACATGTCATTTTCACTGTTTTACCTCAGTTAAAAAGCAATAATCATAGTCAAATTGGTTAGTAAAAAAACAACCTACTCTCAAATACCTCAGTTCTAGTTCCAGTTCAGACGTTTAACTAGCTATATAAGCGTAGGTATGGCATATAATTTTTCTGATCCTCAGTTTCCAGAATAATAAAATGGGAAAGTCTCAAATAAGAAAAATGGAAAATCTGAAAATTTCTTGACAATTCTTTGGATTATAGTCTCTTAATTCCATACAATAAATACATATCAATTGCCTATGAATCAGGTGTTACCAAATGAACCTTTAGGGATACAAAGATTAATAATTCATAATTCCCAACCTCAAGGGTCCTACAACCCACAGGGAAACAGAAATGAATCCACAATTTTCTCTAATACAAGAAGCCTTTTAATCAAGGCTCAAAGACAATGACATAAAAAGACAGAAGCAAGAATAATTAATTTTATCTAATGAAATGGAAGACAAGGCATTTTATGTGAGCAGAAATTCAATATATTATGCAACCTAGTGAGCTAAATTTTATTTTTGCAAAATTTATTTCCTTCTCCTCCTGGTCACATATCTACTCCACATTTCCCAGCTTTTTCTTTTTATTACAAGTGGCCAAATAATTGAGTTCCAGCCAACTGAATATAAGCAAAAGAGAAATATACCCTTTCCAGGACTGAACCCAGAAAACCTTGTGTGCAATACTACTCACTATTTTCCCTTTTTTGTTAGTCAGATTCAGGGAATTCAGTGGATTCTGGGGTCGCAAGTAATGGGGAAGGAGGAGATGATGTCTTGAATGATTATGTGGGTGATAGTCCTCTTCTTAGAAACATACATTGGCTGAGCATGAAATACCTTCAATCACTGTAATTTTTGTATTGTTAAAGCATTTAGTCTACTTGGGCCAATAGAAAAACTGATACCTTTTTTGATGTAGAGTAATTTCATAACAAAACTTAGATTACATGGCATTTGTTAACTATGGGGTGGTACTAGCAACAAAATGCACTTCAGAGGCAAAAACACAGCAATCCATATTTTACAATGGCAAAACACTAACAGGGAAATCAGCCTAGAAAAAGTAACAGAATTAAAGGAATAAACAGAGCACACACAATCATAGTTAGAGAATTTAACAGCCTTCTCACAGTAATTGAAAAAATAAATAGACAAAAATAAGAAGAATATAAAATATCTAAACACTTTCAACCATCCATATCTCCTTGAGATTTATAAAATATTATACCCAAAAGAACTGGAAAATATATATCATTTTCAGGAATATAAAGAAGGTTCACCAAGACAATATCATGGGTCATAAAACAAGTCTCAGAAAACTTTCAATGAATTAAAATTATTCAGAACATATTTTCTAACAACATGAACTAAATTATATATCAAAAACAATAAAATATCTATAAAATTCCCAAATATGTAGAAATTGAGAAATCTCCTTCTAAATTTCCATTGGTTAAGGAACATATTACAAACCAAATAAGAAAATATTTCTACCTGAATTATAGTGAAAAACACTGTATTAAAATTTTGGAAATGGAGCAAAAGCCCCTAGAGGAAAATTTATGCTTATATTAGAAAAAAGAAAATTTTACAATCAATTATCTATATTTATAATCTCAAGAAGCAAAAAAAAAGTATAACTTTGACATAAAGAAAATGGAAAGAAGGAAATGATAAAGGTACTAGCAGAATCACACAATTTGATTCTTTGAAAAAGATTAATAAAACTGATAAACTCCAAGAAAAACTGATTAAGGTTAAAAAAACACACACAAATATTCAGTATGAGAAATGAATTAGAGATTATAAACACAGATTCTACGATCATTAAAAGGAAAATAAAGGGATAATATGAACGACTTTATGTCAGTATTAGGAAGAACTTAGGTAATATGGAAACGGTCTTTTGAAAAATGCAATTTACCAAAATTGACACATGAAAAAATTTAAAAACATGAAGAGCCATTATACCTGATTTCTTTTTTTCAACAAAAGAAATTGTAATTAAAAATTTTCCACAAAAGAACTGTCATATCTAGATGTCTTTTCTGATGAGTGCTGTCAAATATTTTAAGAACTACTACTCTTACACAAACCCTTTCAATCAACAGAGAAGAAAGAATACTTCCCAACTCATTTTATGAGACAAGTATAACCCTGATACCAAAATCTAACAAAAATATTAAAAGAACAGGAAAGTACAGACCAATATCCCTTATGATTATAAATAGAAATTGTAACCAAAATAATTAGCACATTAAATCTAGCATTATAGAAAAAGGATAATAGATTATTGCCAAGTGTATTAGACAGGGTTCTCCAAAGAAAGAGAGAAAGAGAGAAACAGACACTAATTTTTAAGGCAATGTGGTTCATGTGATTGTGGAGGATGACAAGTACAAAATTTGCAGAGTGAACCAGTAGGCTGGAGACCCAGGAAAGTGTTGATACTGCAGCTGGAGTCTGACAGTCATCTGCTGGAAGGATCCCCTTTTCTTGAGGGGAGGTTGGTCTTTTTTCCTTAAAGCCTGATTTGATGAAACTAGGTAAAGGAATCTTGGAAAATAAGAAAAAAAATACACTATTTCTAGGACTTACTATGAAGCTACAATAATGAAGACAGTGTGCTATTGGTGTAAGAATAGGCAAACAGATCAATGGACAGTAAAAATTACTTACATAGGATACAAAAAATACTAATATTAAAATTTAAAAATTATTACCTACATTTCAAGTAACACTATTAACAAAATGAAACAGCAAATCAATGACTGAAAGACAATATTCATAACATGTAATTCAAATATGGATTTTAAAATTTGACAGAAATAAATAAGATTTAACTACACAAGTAAAAATAATGCATAATTTCCAAAATGAAAAGAAAATAAAGGGAGAAATAACTTTATCAAAATAATTTTACAAAAAGCAAAAATGGAGAAATAAAATATAAAAATATAAAAATATAAAAGTATAAAAATAAGGTCAATAGAATGTAAAAAATATTAGAAACAAATGTAAATATATCAGTAACTACAATAAAAGTAAATGAATCAAACTCACTGATTAAAAGGCAGAGACTCTCAGATTGAATAATAACAACCACCAACAATATGCTTTAAAAGGACTGTCCCTCAAGCATATTAACACAGAAAGATTGAAAGTAAGTGCATGGAAAAAATACTCTGTTCAAATACAATATGGCAAGATAGTCTCTAAGACATAAAGCATTTGGGGTTATTAAAAAATGGTTATTTCATTTATTCACACAATCAAAATATATATTAATATATATACTGAGTGCCTACTATATACCAGGTACTATTCTAATAACACAGTACCTGTAAAACAAATTCTTTGTCTTCATGATGACTATATTCCATTGAGGGGAAAAAGGCAATAACCAAAACAATAAGTTATACAAGCTATTAGATAGTGATAACAACTTTGGAGAACAATAAAATGGGGAAAGAGGACACAGAAAATTGGGTATAGAGGTTTCCACTTTAAATACAGTAGTCAGAAAAGATATCACTGAAAAGATGTCATTTAAACAAATGAAGGAGGGAGTGAATCATGTGGCTATCTGGTGAAGGAAGTTTCTAGGAAGAAGCAAGAGCCAGAGCATAAACCCCGAGGAGAGAGTATACCAGTCTCTGCAGGCTTGAGTAGAGGAATAACAAGATCTAATGCATGACTGAAACATCTGGCTTATATGTGAAGTATGTAGTCTTTAGTGGGGCAAAGTTGGTATCAGAGAGTTTATGGTCTATTAAAATAATCTAGGAGAGAGATAGTGGTGACTTGGATGAGAATGGTAATAGTGAGTGTTGTGTTAAGTGGTCAAATACTCAATATACTAAGAAACTGGAACCCTTACCTTGCTGGTGGTGATGGACAAGGGTGCAGCTATTATGGAAAATAGTAGCAGTAGCAGTTCCTCAAAAAACTAACCACAGAATTACCATGTGGCCTAGTAATTCTACTTCTGGTCGTATCTCCAAAAGATTTGAAAGCAGAGACCCGAACAGATATTTGTACACCAATATTTATAGCAATAGCCAAAAGGTAGAAATAGCACAAATGTTCATCAACAGCTGAATGAATCAACAAAATGTGATATATACAAATAGTAGAATATTATTCAGCTTTGAAAAGTGATAAAATTTTTACACATGCTAAAAAAGAAAAAAGAAAACTATAGCAAAAACTGAGTAAAAATAAAAACATAAATATCAATATTGTGGAATATAACTACAGTGATAATGAAAGGGAAATACATAGTATTAAATGTATACATTAGGAAAGAAGGAAAGCCAAAAATCAGTAAGCTAAGCATCTGCATCCTACTGGAGAAGGTAGGAAAAGCACAGTAGGATTATTGTATAAAATATTTATATAAGAAAAACATTGGAAGTCTTATATACCAGCAACTACCAATCAGAAACTACAATATTTAAAAACAATGCTATTGAAAATAGAAGAAAAAGTAAGACACATCTACAATCAAAATTTTACAGAGATTGCATTGAATCTGTAGAATATTTTGGGCAGTACAGCCATTTTAACAATGTTGATTCTGCCGAACCATGAGCATGGTATAGTTTTCCACCTGTTTACGTCCTCTGCTATTTCCTTTCTCAGTGTTTCGTAGTTCTCCTTGCAGAGGTCTTTGACCTCCTCAGTTAAATATATTCCTAGGTATTTTATTTTCTTTGTTGCTATTGTAAAGGGTATTGAGTCTTTGATTTGGTTCTCAGTTT
>CAUYSK010005030.1:0-18123 GCA_963575035.1 Avahi laniger | reverse complement strand
CTTAGGTATATAAAGAATTGAAAACAGGAACTCAAACAGATACTTGGGTCAGGAGTCCACTCATGGTCCAACCAAGGCCCTGGGGATGGCAGCAGACTGTATTTACCACTTTAGTAGGGTGACTCCCACTGAATGGGCTATAGCAGGCCAGACCCAGAACAAGTCTGTTACAGTCTTTCCTCTTAATGACTACCTGAAAGACCACTATCTAGATTTTACTTTATATTCACCTTTTTTTCCCCAGCAAGTAACATAAAGCCTGGTGTGTGCATAATCTCACTTAGGTCCCTATTCTTAAACATATAAAATAGTATAATCCCCACTTACAGAAGAAAACCTTGGGACCAAAGAAGAAAAGAGATTTGTCCAAGTCCACAAGGCAAGTGAGTAGCAGAGCAGAACTGGAGCCCAGTTCACACCACCTTTTACCACACAGCTCTCTACACACCAGTGTTCATTTCAGCATTATTCACAATAATCAAAGGTAGAAATAATTCAAGTGTCCATCAACATGGATGGATAAACAAAAATGTGGTATATACAATATAACGGAATATTATTTAGCCACAAAAGTGATGACTTTCTGATACATGGTATAACATGGATGAACTTTCAAACATTATACTGAGATAAGCCAGACACAAAAGACAGACATTATATTATTCCACTTACATGAAATATCTAGAATAGGCAAATTTCATGAGATGATGAAAGAGATTAGTGGCTATTAGGAGTTGAAGGGGAGGGGAAAATAAGGAGTTGTTATTAATGGTTATGACTTTCTATTTGGGGTGATGAAAAAGTTTGGGAAGTAATAGCAATGGTTGCACAACACAGGGAATATAACTAAAGCCAATGAATTGTACACTTAAAAATGGAAAAATTTTTAACACAATTAAAAAATATATTTTCAACTCACAAACATTTCCATTTATTATAGAGACTCCAGGTTAGGGGACAATATGATAAATAATGTATACTGCTTTCAAGGAGGGGAACCCAGATGGCAGGAGAAGAGAACAAGTAAGTCAACGTCCTCTGACAGTCTTTTAAAAGAACTCTTAAGGAGTTCCTCAAGGAACTAACTTGATGCTAATGACTCCTTAAACTACATTTCCAGTTCAAATGTGTCATGAACTTCAATCTGTATTTCCAATTACATATGATCATCTCAGATGTACCATATCTAAAAGAAACTCTTGGGTAATAAAAAGGTATAAATTAGTGACAATAAATAAAAATAGTAGAAACAAATTTCTATTAAAAATTAAACAGACAAGTCACTAGGGTTAAGAGGAGGAGGAAACTGAAAGGGGTTATGATCAGATACAGAGGAAATTAAACAACTCAAAATACTTTGTATAAGTCTATGCTAATACATTAGAATATATGATTAAAATGTATAATTTTCCTGGAAAATATCGACTATCAAAATTAACGTAAGAAAAGAAACCATAGAAATCAATAATCATCAGAGATCAAGAAAGCTGCCGAGTAAAGAAAGCTCTAGTCCATGTTTCAAGTATGAGTTCTTTAAATGCTTTAATCAGTGAGAATACTTGATCACTCTCAATGCTATTTTAACTATTCCAAAGCAATGAGAAAAAGAAAGGCTTCCCAATTCTTCCAACAAAGTTAATAGAGTCTGATACTGAAGCACAACACCGAAATTGCAGGCCAATCTTATGTTTTATTATATATCCAAAAATCATAAATAAATTATTAGCAAACAGAACTGAGTTACATGTTAAAGCATGCTACATGCCATAACTAAAAGAGGACTATGGTCATTCGAGGAATGTAAGAATTATTCAATATTATATGTCATCATGTTAACAAGCCAAAGAGAAAAAACAGCATCTTGAAAGAGACTCGAAACACACTTAAAAAAAATTTAATATCCATTCCCAACAGAATGAATTTTATTACTAAGAAACTTTTAGTAAAAAGAGGACACTTGGTTAACTTGGTCTCAAGCCAACAACCAGCATTTTGCTTGAGGGTTTAATACTGGAAGGATTCCCACTGAAGTCTGGAACAAAGCAATCACCACTATTATATAATACAGTTCTTAAAGCAATGGTCAATGACATAAGGTAATAAATAAGAAGTACAAAATTGGAAAGGAAGGGGAAAATTATTATTTTCAGAAAAAATTATTTTATACCTAGAAAATCAAAACCAAACACAAAATTATTAGAAGTAATACGAGGATTCATTCATTAAGGTATCTAGTTAAGAAATACACAAAAAACTACCGGACTCAGAAGAGGCACTGATGCTGCTACCATCTCCTTTCTGTGCCTGACCCCTCCCAGGACCCACGATGCCAAGGCCACTGCCAGAGGCCAAAAGAGTCAGGCTGAACCCAAGCTGAACCGAAGGCTCATGCTATTCTGGTCTCCCAGTCCCACCCCACCTGAAGAAATGAGTGGTGGATTAGCTCCATGTAAGAGCACAGTATGTTTTCCAAGTATGGCAAAGATGTAAAGATTATCATAATGAAAGATAAAGCTACCAGGAAGAGTAAAAGTGTTGCATTTACTTCATTTCTGGATAAAGACTACACAAAACTTTACCAGGGCAATAAACAACAAATTGTGATTTGGTACAGTGACACAAGGAAGCACTGCTATTGACAGTGGAAGAATAGCCGGTTCACTGAAGGCGAAATGACTTTGACAGATCTAAATGTTATGAACGTGGGGTAAGTAGACACTTAAGTTATGTCTGTCCGAAAAATATGCTTAGAAAACATGAATCTCCAAAAAAGAAAGAAAAAATAAAATTCCTGAAACAGAAGAAGAAACTGAGGAAGTGGAAGAAAATGAAGACGAAAGCCACAGCATTCCAGCAAGCCAAAACTGAAGAAGAACAAAAAAAATGGAAACTCAGTTCAGGAAGTCCCTCAACAGCACATGATTCAAGATGCTCAGGGATAAAGGAAAGCACATATTTCAGTGATGAGGAAGAACTTGGTGATTAAAATTACATTTATTCTGCAAATATCATTAAAATAAAAAAATCTTAGAGTTAAGGACTAAAGATTACTTTTAGAATTTCAGCATAAGAACACTTAATATCAAACAGTTTTTTACTATACAATAGTTCATAGGAAATTTAAAAATAATTTTAAAGTATCATGTTTCTATTTTGCCTGAGCACAATAATAAAAATTAAGATTTGCTAGTAACAATCTTGAAAAGAGCTAATTTTAACAAGAATAAGAAAACTTAATACTATCATAGTAGGCTATTGTCATCCCAAGAAAAAAGATAGATATTTTAAAAGATTTATTTGAGAAGTTCACTATAAAAGCTTTATTCATATCTGATTGATTAATAGGAGGATTCTTGAAATAAATTTAATCTTTAAAACAGAAACTTAAAAAAAAATACAAAAATACAAAATACAAAAAAACAACCCCAATAGCTTTCTTCTACAATTACAATAACCTATGGGAAAATGCTAGAAAAAAATTTCTTTCAAATCAATACCAAAATCACAAAATATTCAAGTTTTTCCTATTAAGAAATGTATATAAGATAATGTTATATATAAGACAGAAAACATATTAAGAGAACCTAAGATTCTATAATTCACAATGTAAATAGGCTTGAAAAATTAAGATGTACATAGACCAGACTATAAACAGCAGGCTATAAATAGCAAAATAGGGTGCAAACAACCCCTCCACCACAAAAAAACCCACAATTGAACAAAAGGATTGAGGCAATAGATTTTAGCCTGAATAACTGTAATTAGAACTTCACAGAAAAAGCAAGGGGAAAGAATAATCCAAAAACCATTTAAAACTAAGGAACTGAAAAAGTATTGAATTTCCTAATAGTAAAAAATAATTCAAATATTCACGGAAGTCCTATTCAGCATCAACTATCAACTTCAACAGTGGTTCTCCAATTGTGGTTTGTGACCCTGTCAGAGGGCCTATAAGGTCAACACTCTTTCATAATAGTACCAAGAATCATTTCCCATTTTCATTCTTACTCTCTCACTAGTGTAGATGGGTCAGTAAACTAAACTGGCCAGGAGACCAAATCCAGCCATGTCCATTCACTTCCATGTTCTCTACAGCTGTTTTCACACTACAACAGAGTTTAGTAGTTCTGACAGAGACTTTGTAGCCCACAGAAAATCCTTTACAGAAAACTGTTGCTAACCCTGCTCTAAAGACTAATAGAATGTGTGCTTACATATTCTTGTGTTTTCTAGAATTTTCTAACACACTAGGTTTAAAGTAAAAACAAGTACATTTTAGAGGTTAACTCAACTTGTTTTCAGTATTTTGACTGTGGTTATACCTGCTAAAATCATATTAACCCCATTAACACCCAATAAATCATTATTCTGAAATCTAAAGTTTTCCTTAAATGCAAAGTCAGCCTTCTATAACCATGGGTTCTGCATCCCTGGATTCAAACCAACTGTGCAACAAAAATATCCAGAAAAAAGCAAAAGGATGGTTATGCCTGTACTGATCATGTATAGATTTTTTCCCTTGTTTATTCCCTAAATGATACAGTATAACAACTAGTTACGTAGCATTTACATTGTATTAGGTATAATAAGTCATCTAGAGATGACTTAATGTGTACAGGAGGACGTGTGTAGGTTATGTGCAAATACCACACCATTTTATTAATATATAAGTGACTTGAGCATCGATAGATTTTGGTATCTATGAGGGGGTCCTGGCACCAGTTCTCCACACCTATCAAGAAACTATACACAGAAACACAACTAGACGTACATTTATTTTGTAATAATGTTTTAAAACTTTCTTAGTTTTAATTTAAATACAGAAATATCAATAGATATAATTTACATATACAAAAGCACTTTGGGGTCTTCAACAATTTTTAAGAGTGTAAAGGTGTCTTGAGACCAAAAAATTTGAGAATCACTGGTTTAAATTATTTGCTTCTGTAGCATTTACAAGAGAATTTGAATCCTACATAAGAACGTTTAATTTTCTCAGTGAATATTGCTAATAAAGGCAAAAATATATTGTCTAAAGTTAAAAAGCATTACAGATCACAAAATAGCAGCTGAAAAGGACCCTAATTCACAAACATGTTCATGCTCACAGTAAGGATGGACCACAAAAAAAACCTCAAGATAAGATGAAGTGTTATCTTTTATGCTATGTAGTGTTTCTGACTCTCAAATTATCCCTGCTGAAGGAAAGAGTGTCTACGGTAAAGAGATGAACACGCAAAATATGGTGGGCTGACCCAGAGCTTTGTGTCTGTGGTTCATATGCCTCACAATACAGGACAAGACCACAGCAGGGTAGTGGTAAGGCCAGAGATCCTGTACCTGCTGCATTCTGAGCAATGCAGCAGAGATGAGATGGGTATCAATGCTTTACTGAAAGCCCAAACCAGAGATTATCTGATACACAGGCAACAGCAAGGTCATTGTGCAGTGAGGTAAGATACAAATGACAGGCAATTCATATAAATATTGCAATCAGTATTTACCTTCCCATAGCCAAACCAAGAAGCTCTGGAGTCAGCTGTGGGGGAAAAAAGAGGGAAGGAGGAGCAGTAGACATCTGCAGGAAGGAATCTCTTGAGGAGGTCCCCAAGCACTGGGGACAGAAGGCTACGCAGGGTGCCTGACACAAAGGAGGGAGGAACACAGGTTCACCTTTGTATGACCTGGGGCCCAGCATACTCTTGGAGCATCATATTCACTCCAAAAATGCTGAGTAAATGAGTAAACAAATGGCAAAGGTAAGCAGCACAGGCTGTGATGGTTTTCAGAGACAGAGCAGGTGACAATGGAAGAATCCCAAGCCATTTACGTTAATGACTCATCACAGTCGTTAATGATTATCTGAGTAATTTCTTACCATTACTGAAAAATATATTTACTCATAGAGTTTTTTAGCTAGAAAGAACTTCTGACATAATTTTGCCCAACTCCCTGATTTTAGCAGCACAGAGGGGACTCCAGGCCTGCTCAGCTTACTCACAGTCCACTGCTCTCTCCACTGTCCCCCAGGCTGCCACTAAAGGAATGCCTGCTCCATGCCTAGTCAAAAAGAAAGAGTAAGATGTCTGAGGATAATTTACACTAGAAAAGGCTCATAAAATCACTTTGCAGTAGGGATCAAATTTTATAGATTATAGTGGAAAAATAAATTTATTTTATTTTATAATATATATAACAAATTTTAGGTTATCAATGCAAGCATGTACTACTTAGAACAAAGACTAAACCAAAGTGTTTTTGCATAATTTTGGACAAAATTATATGATAGTATGGTATGGCCTCATTCTGTTTGACTTTTGTAGTAGGTTCACAAAAACAATCATTTTTACAAAATATTTGAAGACTTCATTAATTTTTCCAAGAATTTCTCTTAATCTCCTGTTATTTAAATAATTTAAAAATATTTATTCAAGATTTTCTTTACTTATAACTTGTGTAATACACTGGTATTTTTAATGGGAAATAAAATTGTGATTCATTGAATATAAGTAATTATAATATTAGAAAAAATATCCAACTAAAAATAGCAGTCCTGACTATGTTAGTTTTGAACAATAAGCAGTAATGACTTTATGCTCTAGAATACTTTGGACCAAAGACAGAATGAGCAATGCCAGCTCTTAAAATCCACATCTAAACAATAGAACATGACATCTCTCTTTCAGTAATCCATGGGGTATTTTTTCACCCAATGTCTTATTCCAAAGATTTTTATATATATCGAAAAACTGAAATAATGATATTATGAACACCCATTTGATTCACCAAATGTTAACATTCTGCTACAATTGCTCTATCAATTTGTATACGCACATGTATTTGCACATACATCAACATACAGAGTTTTGTTTCTTCTCTTTTCTGAAGCATTATAAGTAAGTTAAATACATTAAGATGCTTCACCCCAAGCACCTTAGCCAGTATCTCCTAAGAATAAGGACATTCTTCTATATATCTGCAATATCACTGATACCTCAGAAAATTTAACAGTAATTCCAAAATGTCACCTAATATCCAGTCTAAATTTAAATTTCCCAGTTGTTGCTACCATATTTTCCCCCAATCTAGGATCTAATCCAGGTTTACACATTATTTTTGGTTGCTCCCCTTTTTTTTTTGTACTTCATGACATTAGATTTATCTTATTATTTCTCTGATAGTGTCATTTGACTTGTTCCAATATCCCCTGTACTTCCAATATATTCTAAATTAGGGCTAGATGTTAGAGGCTTGATTCAAGTGAAACATTTTTGGTATGAATGCTTTGCAGATGATGTTGTATAATAATCCATCTCATCAAAAGGTACAAAATGTCAGGTGTACCTACTATTAGTGATGCTAAGCTTGACAATGCCAAAATGGTGACCACCAAATCTGTCCTCTTATCATAAATGGACATTTTGTCCAGTATAATTAGTAAGTCAACTATGGCACAACAGTTTGAGTCTACGTGAATATTTAGTTTCCAAAACCTTCAACCCAATGGTTTTAGTATCCATTGAAGATCTTTGACTGAATTATTAAACTAAGGGTTGGATTACCACGAAATGTTTAAACTGTGCAGTATATATTGCTATTTATCCCAAGAGATATAGCATAATGGTTAAGAGGACAAGTCTAAGACTGTTCTGCTATAGGACAGTACGTGATAGAAGCCTTGCATCTCTAGAGAGTTTTTTCAAAATATCAGTGCTTAGCCCCATCCCAGATCAACTAGAATCACAATCTCTGTTTGTGGTATCCAGGAACTTTTTTTTTTTTTTTTTTGAAACATGGTCTCACTCTATTACCTGAGCTAGAGTGCAGTGGCATCATCATTGCTCACTGCAACCTCAAACTCCTGGGCTCAAGCAATCCTCCTGCCTCAGCCTCCTGAGTAGCTGGGACTATAAGTATTGATATTTTCTAAAAAGCTACCAAGGGATTCTAAAATGTACTTACCAACTGTGAAACTTTCCCATGCCTTGGGAATAAAAACTACTAGAATTCCTGAGATAGATAATATTAATATTCCCAAAATAGATACTAATTAAATGTAACAAGGATTAATTACAAAGTGTTTAGTGCCTACTAGCACACAGTAAATGCCCAGTAAATATCAGTGATTAATATGTGAATACAAATGAATACAGATATGAGTATGCATGTATACAAAAACATATCTAGGTATATTCTAACATACATATTTGCGCATAACAACTCAAAATATGTCAAGCTATAATTGACAAGACCGCAGGAATATAAATTAATCAAAATTGATAGGCACAGATTTTTTTTTTTACATCCCTCTCAGACACTGGTAGATTATGTAAAATAATAAATAGCTTATGAAGGGAAGAATAATATAATTATGAATTAAGTTTTGGGATACATAAACATATATCTTTCTTTCAAAGCATACATGGAATATTTAGAAATATAGACCATATAATGGACTATAAAGGAAGTATCAATAAACTGTAAAGAATTAAACATACAGATACCCTGACTATAATACAATAAAATTAAATATTACCAAAAAATAGCAAAAAAGATTAGAAATTAAATAGTCTTAATAAATAACTAATTTAGTTGAAATCATAAAGGACACCAAATATTTAGAACTGAATAATTATAAAAATACTGCACATAAATATCTGAGCAATACAGATAAAGAAGTATTTAAAGGGGCATTTATGGTTTTAAAAACACTTCACAGAAAACAAAAAAGGTTTAAAAACAACAAGCTAAGTATTCAAGTCAAGAAGCTGGGAAAAGGGCAAAAAAGCAACTCTCCTTCCCCATAAAGAATTTAATAACAAAGATAAGGGCAAATATCAGTGAATCACAGAACATTATCACCAACAATAAACAATGAAAACTAACAAACACAACCAAAATTGTTCTCTGAAAAGATTAATAAAATAGACCTTTGGCAAAGGAGAGTTATCAAGGAAAAAAGAGAGAAGATTCAAATAATGAGAACAGAGAATGAAAACGGATACAAAAGTACAGGCACAAAGGAGATTTTTTTTAAAGAATAAAAGAATATGAAAGAGCACAAGGAATATCTATATGCTAATAAATTTGAATGGATAGTCCCATTAAATTATGCCAAAATTGGCACAGGAGATAGAGAACCTGAACACACCAATTAGTATAAAAGAGATTAAAACAGGAAAGATCTCCCCTCCCGAAAACAGCAGGTGCAGCCAATTTTACGACGAGTTCTACCAAATTCTAATGAACAGTTAATTCCCATTTTATACAAGCTATTCTAGAAAATAGGAAACAGTCAAAAACTGACCAGGGCATTTCGATTCTAAAAATCAGATAACAAGAAAATCATATAATAGATCCATTTTAACATGATACAAAAATTCTACATGAATTATTATTGTTATTATTATTATTATTTTGAGACAGGGTCTTGCTCTGTTACCCTGGCCAGAATGCAGTGGCATCATCATAGCTCACAGCAACCTCAAACTCCTGGGCTCAAGTGATCCTCCTGCCTCAGCCTCTCAAGTAGCTGGGACTATAGGCACGTGCCACTACAGCTGGCTAATTTTTCTATTTTTTTGTAGAGATGGGGCCTTGCTCTTGCTCAGGCTGGTCTTGAAATCCGAACTTCAAGTGACCCTCCTGCCTTGGCCTCCCAAAGTACTAAGATTACAGGTGTGAGCCACCATGCCCGGCCATTGACACTAATTATTACATAAGTGAATTCAATGTTGTATTTAAAAAATAATAACATATCGGGATTAAGCAGAATGTATCCTAGGAATGTGAGGATGGTTCAACATCAAAAATAGATTTAGAAAAGGGAAACTAGATGATAATCTCAATCAACGAAGAGTGACAATCATTAAGTTCAGCAAAAGGCAAAACTGTAGACTTAACAAAAGATTCCACGGGGGAATATATTTGTGACCTAGATACAGGGGAAAAGTTAAAAACCTATAAGGTATATGATTCATTTTATCCCACCAAAATTAAGGATTTTTGTTCAATGAAAGATACCACACAAAGTTAATAGACAAATGACTAAATGACAGAATAGGAGAAGATATTTGTAATGCCTAAATTGGAAAAGAGATTATTATAGAGAATTGATAAGAAATTCCTGTAAATCAACAAGAGAAGAGTAACCACGAGAGAACAGTGGGCAAATGATATAAAAAGGCAATTTACAGAACTTAATCTAGATTATAAAAGTTAGAAACCTGGATAATCCTAACTGTTAGTAGAAATGAGAAGATACAAGAAACTTCATACATTGCTAGTGGGAGTGTAGACTGGTAATCATTCTGGCTTGGATCAGAGCCTCAGTTAATAAAGAAGTGCTCTCTGCCTTGCTTTGCCAGCACATATTTCTTTTGAAGACTTCGTAGGAAGGAATGGCTCATCTAGCATAGGATTTGGGTCTTAGGACATTAGAGGTCCTGACCATATATTTCTATCTGATCTGACTACATTGTCCCTCCCCCCCATCTGAAAGACATGGAAGCAAAAATTCCCACTGTATCCTTCCGTTTAACATAGGTCTGAACAAGGCTTTACTTTTTTTGTAAATCAGATTTGTAAAGATTGGCACAAAGTATTGTGCCAAAATTGTGGCTGATGGGAAATTGCTATATATTTAATTTTTAATATAATTTCTGAAGCATATATGACTGTCTTCTGGTTGTACTAATCATTATCACATACAGTGAAGAGCTGGGAAAAGAAATTTACGTCTGAGAAAGAAGAAGGTTGCCAAAAGATCTGCAGAAAGGGTTCTTGGGGTTTCAGTAACCCTAAAGTATCATATGGAAGTAATCACACGGGTCTGTTTTTCTTAACAAAAGAGGAATACAGTTACTTTTTATTCAAGGAAAGAGTACTTAAAGAAACCTAGACAATGAAAGGGCTGTCTTGGAAGGATATCAATCTTAAGTGAGAAAAAAGGGGTCTTCCTGATTCCCGAAGGTGACTTGGGCAGGCCCCAGAAGTAGTAGTAATAGACCAGTTCAAATCTCAGAAGGGATCAAGGATTCCATGTGGATTCTCCTCTTCAGAAAATAGCTGAAGTTGGCCCGGAGACAGAAGTGAAAGGGTCACTGACTGTATACTTTAAACTCATACTCCCTCATCAGGGTACCGGTAGAGGCTTGTCTCCAGACCAGAAAACTGAAAAAGCTCTCTGGCAGACCTTTCCAGGGTAGAGGGCAGGAAATGTGCATCACAGCCTGATTAAATCATGATCACCAAGATTCAGAGGCCAAAAAAGTTCTTAAAATTTCTGGTGACGAAAGATACAGAGCTACTGTATCACTTGGCCATGATGACTTTTATCTTTTGGAGTTTGCTAACCAGGCAACCATTACCCAAACATTTTTAAAGCCATTTATGCAATTGATACCAAGAAAAATTTAATTGGGTCTCTACAGTCTCTACACAGATGGCAGATTTCTATTCTAACAACAAAGCTACTGCTTGTAAAGTGATAAAAGCTTAGTCTCAAGAGGTTATGGAACTGGACCTTGAAAAGGGGCCCAAGTGTCTGGCCTACTCTCTCTCAGGGACTGAGGATGACGCAGACCCCATGCTGTCTTTCTCAAAGAGATTACTGTGTGGGTCTGAGACGCCCAAAGAACCTTTCTCTTAATGCAGTGATAGGCACTTGCTACAGACTAGTGGGGTAACACGTTCACTTACCAGGGAAATTGGTGGTTATCATAAAGATATGAATGCTTCTGGGCAAATAGGGATATATTATACATACACATGTGATACATAACATTTGCTTTGAGTAAAAAAACATGATACTAAAGCAAAAACAAGAAACACTTTTGAACACAAGCATGAACTAGGATTAATAATCCACTTGCGAGTACAACACAAAGCAAAGAACCTTTCTAGAAGTCTAAGGAAAAGTTTATGATGTTCTTAAGATTATGGTTTGTTTCAATAACAAATTTCAAAACCTTAAATAGTGCAAAAAGTACTAACATCTTAACTGTAACCAGATTTTATATTATCCTGAAAAAGAGAAGCTGGTTGAAATATCCTTAAAAACACCATGATTTTTAAAAGAGCAAATTACAATTTTCCTAAATATCAAGAGGGCAAGAAATGAGAAACAGCCATGTGGTTTCACAAACTCTCTATTTTGAGGTTAGCAGGAAAGAGAACTCTGTACCAGGTACTAAGGGAAGGATTAAGGCTGTTCCCTCAGTCAGGGCTACTAAGAAAGTAATATAAATAACAGTGGGCTAGCAAGGATGTAAAAAGAATAAGGAAAAAAACATGCACACAGTGGACTTGTAATGTACTCAATTATATTAATATTTGCTTAAAGAGAGAGGCAGGAGAATTATAGCAGAGGGTCAGTCAACAGCAGGTCTAGCATCAGAGTTTCCCAAAGGACAAAGTGATTTGCTAGCATCCAGCCCAGGCACCAATTCTGCCATCACTTCCATCCATCAGTATTTCCTTGCTCTTGTATTTGTACCAACCACTAATAAGAGATCAAGGCATCTTATCCACTCAACTTGGAGCCCAGAGGAAAAGAGCCTGCTGAGATCTGCCAAGCCCAATCACCAGGGCTGGGTTTCCATGAAGTAGTTTTGGGCCAAATATTTAATACATTTTATTAACGAAGTATTCCTTTGCCTGGCTTTGTCCTGTGAATATCTCCCTTCCTTGGTGATCTTGTTGATGAAGCATTTGGCTATTTAGGGTCCTGGTTATTTGTCCCTCTTCCACTGAAAATACATGACTCACAGTACTTATGCTGTTATGATAATATACATGTACTTTAAGAAGAGGGTCACAGTATTCAACTATTTTTAAATAAAGTAAGTAGACGGACGCGCTTGAAGCTCTGACGTGGGTGGGGCAAAGCCAATATACGTAACCTAAACATTTGTACCCCGGTTATATGCTGAAATTAAAAAAATTTTTAAAAATAAATAAATAAAAAATAAATATATTCTCCCCAAAAAAGAAAGTAAGTAGAAACATTAGAAGAATGAAATTTCAAGAATAGCATCCAGATGGAATTAGCTGAGCCCTGACAGTGAAACCATTAATTATTTAAGTATGTCACAAAATAAGAGGAAGCTGGGTACCCTCAGGTCAGTGATATCTGGTGGGGCAGGCAGCAGTACCTGACAGAGGAGGTATAGCTTCTTCATTCAAAAATAATTTCAATGTTGGAAATTCTGAATGAGTACTCCTTGGCACCAAAAAGGGCACATACTTTCAGAAAATGCTCTCTGCCCCAGGTCACCATCTTATCAGCAATGGAGAGAAACGGTAATCCTTCTGCAGTGATTTCCTAAAATCACTTTCAGCTTTCTTTAGGATGTAGGGCTGTATGCTCACCAGTCCCTACAACAGGCTGTCTGCTGAACATCCTCCTTTAGTAATCTTCTGGCATTTTTTTCTAGCCTTTCATGGGGACTATGCCAGAAACTTCTTCCTGATAACAAAGCTCATTATCTAGTCAGCCTGGCCAGGTCAGTATTGCTCAATAGTTTCCATTTCATAGTATACATAAAACTCAATTTGGCTAGAAAACATACTCTCTCTACTTAGAACTTCTTAGAAATCTAAATGTTGAAATATTCAAATTGTAACTGCTACTTTCCCTTAAGTTTCCTAGAATGTGGTCAGGTAGGGGCCTTAGTCACAGCTCCTTGCTCACGTGTTTATAACTGATTTTCTTCCGCACCCAGAGGACCCATGCTTAGATTTCAATCAGAGAAAATAAGACTGGCCTTCTTAAAGGCTTAGAATCAAAAGACTTTCTAAAGATAATCTGCTTATAAAATTTAGGGTGATCCATGCCCACCACGAATGACAGATATACTTTTAAAAGGTACTCAACCAAAGCAAAACCAAGGCCAAAAATTAAGGGCAAAATTCAGCGCTTTTTTATAAGGATCTTAAAAACCAGTTTAATTCTGCTCATATGAACCACAGGGTGTGATTGAGCTCACTGCAGGAAATTTCAAGGTTAACTATCAACACAACTCAAAGCCTATTAGGAATGTGGCAACAGCAACCATTGTCCACACAAACCACTGGCAGCACTTTCGTCCCCTCTCTCCTAACCAGCAGCTATTAGGCCTGTCAAAGATCTCCCTTTTCTAAACCTGAAACAGGATGGAAACCGGAACATACCAATTGTATTGCGTGATTTATTCTGTAGCAGAGAGAGAATTCCAATATTTAAAACAATCAGTTTACTGAAACAAAATGTCAGACAGTAGTCCAGTACTCACCTTTTTCGTGAACACCAACTGAGAGCTTCTTTACACCATCAACCAGCAAATTCTGTGTATTGCCATGTCCATCTTCTAAGTCACTATCATCAAATTGAGCCTCTATAATGACATCAGGACTGTCATTATAGCTTTTCAGGGACTGCTGAGGGAGATGGTGTCCACAGAGCTCCTCAGGGAGATCTGATTCATAGGCAGCTTCTGTTTCTTTGTCATTGCTCTCTGGTTTAATTACCTGAAGAAAACAGAAAAATTCTGCGAAATCACTGGGGGAGAAAAAAAGAAAGGGCAGAATTTCCTTTTCTAAGGAAGAAACTGCACATTCAGAAGCTGACACCATATAATTTGAAAAAGGATCTTCATTTTCCAGGTGCATAGACTATCTAATGGACATAATCAATCCAGGAAGGCCAGGCTAACACTCAGCTCTTCAAGATGTCCAAAATTAACGTCATATCCACTTCTCGTTTTTCTGAACTTCATTTTCATCTCCTCCCTCCCAAAGGCTGTGAATACCAGAAGCAGTACTATGCTGCTTCATAAGGGTTCATCATACATGAGCAATTAGGACGTTAGGCAATGATAAAAGAACTCAACAAAGTACAAAGTATGTCACTATGCTCCCAAATAAAACCACAAGAATACAAGATGAAATGGAAAAAACAAAACTAAGTGTGAAGTAGAGTTCATAAAATGTTCTCATAAAAATACGAAGCCTTATTTCTCCATTTTGAGGTATGAAATCAGTATATTATAGCACACAGACTGATGGAAATTTATACTAGCAATAAGAATGATGCAAATAGGAGAAAAGAATCAAGATACTAATCCATTCCATGAGTTTGTCACATGACCACACTCTTTGACATCTATGGGCATTATATTAAAATATAGCAGGTATTGCTGAGCCATTTAAAAAAAACTGCAACCCTATACATAAATCTGCCCATCCACATTAGCAAAAAAGACAGCAGCAGATTTTGTACATTCTAGATGTTATTACTTAGAACACCACATCTTTTTCTAAGAATCTATTTCTGGATGAGAAATCTATGTACAATTTAAACAAATAATCAAAATTAAAATATTAATATATATGTGTATACATAAATATAAAAATTGAATTTGATCACTACTTATTCCTTTCATTCTTTCAAACAAATATTGGAAGGCCTACCTCATGCCAGACAACTTCGATGAGACCGACATTTTAGTGGGGTGACAAATAACGAACAATTTATTCAATCAACAAATTATTATGGAGTATCTTTCATGGTGCCAGGCACTATTCTAAGTGCCAATGATGCAGCAATGAACACAATCAAAAGGCTACAAGTGATAAATGCAATTAAAAATATAGAGAGAATAAAGAAGCTGGTTAAGAAAATAGAGAAGAACAAAGAGAGTGAGGCAGTTTACCTGAAGGGTGGCTGGGGGAGGTCTCTCAGAGGAAGCAACATTTGAGCACAGATCCAAACCAAGTAAGTGAGTTTCTCTAGCAGTTTTGCCATGTGTCTATATTTGACAAGGCTAATATTTTTCTGAGTTTAACCTAGAGGTTTCAAAGTAGATACCTACCTTCAACAAACTGGATTAAGGTTTTAATTAGATCACATACAGATCTTATAAAGATCTTCATCTTTTATGGATGCAGAAAAAGTTATTAAATCTTTCCCAAAACATTTTAATGTTGTAAGCTCCAATTAACATAACCATGCCCAGAAAATTAATATTATAATATCTACTCAGAAAACCAAAGTAAAATATTACACAGATATTAACAATCAGAATATAGACTCTAAGAATATATATCCAAAGTTTTGAAAAAATTGACTTCATGAAAATATAGTAACAGAAAAACCTGCGAACAACGGTCAATTTTTCTGAGCAAAACTGTGCCTTTTAGTGAAAGTTTTTAAAAACTTCATATCTAATCTCTGAATATATTTAATGAAATTTTCTTTGAATTTTTGCTGTTTTGACTCTAGTCAGATTCACTCATTTGTTCATTTATTATTTCCATAAGAAGTTTAAAAACAAAGCTATTTCTGTTTGATAGTAAAAAAAAAAAAAAGTTCAACTGGCTAGGTCAGCAATCTCCAAAAAGATTTCCTCAGGCCCCTTCCTGCAAGAGCGCATCTGAGTAAAGCTACAGCTAGGGCAATAACTTGTTATATAGGTCGAGAATCCCTAATCTGAAAATCCAAAATGCTCCAAACTCTGAAACTTTTTGAGTGCCAACATGACACTTAAAGGAAATGCTCACTAGAACGTTTCAGATTTGGGGTTTCTGGATTTGGGATGCTCAACCAGTATAATGCAAATATTAAAAAATCCTAAATCTAAAACACTTCTGGTCCCAGTATTTCGGATAAGGAATACTCAATCTGTACAATTAGGAAACCAGAGTTCCTCTTTGCACTTCTGCCTTGTCATGTAAGTCCTAGTTTCATATCTGAACCAAAGCAGATCATTCAAAAGAGAAAATTTACTAATGAGTTATAGAGGTAAAAGAATTTGATATCACTCAAATCAGCAAACATTCAATTTCCTTAAATGTACTTAGAAAATTCAATAATATTTAGGAACATCTGCCCCTGACTATCCTCAAAGAATTATCACAACCTTGGGCATTGTCAGAGCAGCCCAAGCACAGGCAGGAGGTACACATGCGTACCCTATGTCTAAAGCATGCCGGCTACAACATAATCTGTGGTCTGTTGTTTTTTCCTATATCATCCCCACACATACTGCATCTCAGAGAGAGGGGAGTTGAGAGCAGGTGGTAAAAGAAAACGTCTGACATGCTGGAGTTAGACTAGCAGGTAAAATGTAGTCTCCTGTAAAGATACTATGCAAAGAGCCCAGGCCTTTAGTTTCTATTATGTATTTATTTCTACCACTAATCATTTCATGAAGCATTTGGTTCTCACAGCACATGGAGAAAATATTACAAAGGGAGCCAGAATTCTGACTGTATACAATTTGAAGGCTGAACTATCTCACAATAAAAGGTAGTATTTCTTTGTATGTATGTATATGTATGTGGGGAGATATATATATATAAAATGGGAATTCTATAATCACCGTGATTCTGTCTGCCTACTTATTAAGAATTATGCTTTGGCTCATGCATACAAAGTTTAAGCAAAAGCCAATGGAAAGAGGAGATCAATGGAAAGTAATATCCATAATACAGCAAACTTAACTGTATAAAAATTAACTCAGTTTTGACTTTGTGATAATCTCCATGGTTTAGATTACCTACACACAAGAATTAGTGTTTTGGGCACTAAATTCATTTTAGAATTACTAAAGTAAAACATGCTATAACAGGACTTAAGGAATAAATCAAGTCATTCAAAATTGTGCAATTAAAATATAAATTAATATGTTATTTTTTAAAGCATTTCCATGCTATTTTATTATCCCAGTACACACAAGAATAGAACAAAAGGTATTGGGGGAAAGATCATCATGGGATCCCAAGAACACAAAACCTGTACACTCTCTATCCATTCCATATTACATATTGGTTAAGAGTAAAGAGTAAAGATGTGGGACTCTTTTGAGAAATGGCTAATTGAAGTCTAGATCAGGAAATGAACGAGATAAACCTGGAACATCTTGTTGTATTGGGAAAACAAGGAAGCTATCAAAGCCTACTCGGGTCTTATCTGAAGGACTCAGGAACTATCATGAAGGGGCTGTGAAAGGCAGGAATTGATAGTAGGAGAATGTACTTTGTTTTGTGTGGAACAAATTGTTCGAGATTAAAAAAATATGTTCTCTTTGATTGTAACTAATGCCATTTGCTTCTGTAACCGTGCTTGCTTTTAGTTGTTTGTTA
>CAUYSK010005029.1:0-65689 GCA_963575035.1 Avahi laniger | reverse complement strand
GGCAGTAATAAAAACCTCCCTACTAAAAAAAGCCCCAAACAAGACAGAGTCACACCTGAATTCTACCAGATTTACAAAGAACATCTGGTACCCATCCTATAGAAATTATTCCATAATATCAAGAAGGAAGGAATCCTCCCTTACTCATTCTACGAAGCCAATATCACTGGGATTTTGTTTTGTTTTGTTTTTTGAGGCAGGGTCTCACTCTTTCACCCAGGCTGGAGAGCAGTGACACAATCATAGCTTACTGCAACCTCAAACTCCTATGCTCAAGCTCTCTTCTGCATCAGCCTCCTAAAGTGCTGGGAGTACAGGCACAAACCACCATGTCTTTAGCTGAAATGTTATTCCTGGAATGTGGCTTGCTTGTTCTTCTCATTTAGACTTCAGTTAAGATGTCAGAGAGCCCCCCTGAACTTCACACATAGAGTTAACTGCAATTCATTAGTCTCTATCTTATTACACTCTTTTCTTTTATTTATTTATTTATTATTTCAGGAAATTATGGGGGTACAAACATTCTAGTTACATGCACTTGCTACTCTCTGTAATCGTCTCATCTGTTTCCTTTCATATGGCTATTTTATCTTACTAGTCCCTTGAGGGTAGGGTCTATATCTCTCTTATATACCACTCTGCTTCCAATGGCCAGAACTGTACCTATCACAGGTAGGTGCTAGATATTTATTTTCATCAACAAATATTTCTTGATTAAAATAAGTGAATACATGAATGAGTTAATACAAGGCACTGTATTAAGCAGCATAACAAGTGTTCAGGATTGATTTCTGTACCCAGAGAGTTTATAATCTAGTAACAGTCATGCTGGAGAGCACGAAGAAGCTAATTTTCATGATATACTACTATGAGAGGTCTGAAAAGACAATGGGTATTTCAGCTCATAGGAGGACTGATGAATTCTGACTGAGAAGATCAAGGCCATATAATCCAAATTATCCCTTAAAGGATAAGTAAACTTTTAAAATGTAAAAGCCTGTGGCTGTAAACAGGGTAAGTAGAATGCCCTTTCCATTTACTCCTCTAGGACAAGGAAGTAGCAGGAGTAAAGCCCATCAGTGAATGCAGAGGTGGACAGCAGACAGCGGGAAATGAGAGCCAAGAATGTAGGTTTGGTGAGCTCAGTTAAGAAGGCCTCTGCTCAGTAAGTGATAATTGTAGGTATGGAAGTCTAAGAAATTTTTGAGAAGAAGAGGGAATGTGAATACAATTGGGGGTAAAATAAATAGATTTAATAACTAACTACATAACTAACTAACTAAATAAAAGTCACTAACAGGAGGTGGGGAGAATTGTCAAAGAGGTAGGAGAAGAGTGTATAGTAGAAACTCATATTATTTTTCAGCCCTTTCAAGTCAATTCTGAAACTAACAAACAAACATGAACATTCTTTGTTAGGAGTTTAACTAAAAGGATTACAGAGACAAAGGGAAGAAAGGCTTCAAGAATGAGAAATTGGTCAACAGGGTCAAAGAACAAGTTAAAGAAATCCGGGAACTGGATTTGGCAATCAGGAGGCTAGTGCTCCCTTTATGGGAAATTGCTTTAGAGGAGTGCTGGAGGCAGAAGTCAAATGCAGCAGCAGGGTGAGGAGCGGGTGGCAGGTGGTGGAGGGAAGGCAGTGAGGTTAGCCTCCTCTTTCAGGAAGTTTGGTGGAGAACATAGTGACAAAAAGGTTTTTTGGTCTCTTTTGGTTTGCTGTTGTGTTTGGTGGGAGGATATGTAGCCACTGCCAATTAGCATAAAAATCACTGCATTTGATGGCAAATGTGCTGAGTGCAGGAGGATTCTCTCATTATAAATGAAGTAAAGGAAAGTAAGTGGTGCCAACCAATCTGACCTATTAAATTTAGTAAATTTGGCTAATAAATGCATGTTCTGTGAAACCCATCTGTTTCTACACTCTTTCTTTTGTTTTATGTTCTTTTAGGTTTTTTCCCTTAAAGTTTTCTTTCAAAACTTTTTACTTTAGCTTGGCTGAATTAAGAAAAAAAAATATTTTTTTCACACTTTAGACCAGATAGATTTGTAGAGAATTGGGGAAAGAGTGTGTGTGTGTGTGTGTGTGTGTGTGTGTGTGTGTGTGTGTGTGTGTTGAGGAGAAGCATGGGTGATACTTCAAATGATTTAGGCCAGATGGTGGGATAGAGATTGGGAACACAGGAAGGAAAGAGGTAGGGATAGCCATAGAGATTGCCCCATTCTTACTTGCATATTTGTTCCTATTATACGAATGGTCTTCAAAAGGTTCATGGAAAATGCATATTATGAAAAAACTGTATTGATTTCAAATTTCTTTGCACCAAAATACACTCATGCTAATTCATTATAATATGTCTGAACAGGATCTTGGTTGAATCACTCAGAAGGCTGACATCAGTTTAAAAATGACCCCTATCAGAGCAACACAAACTCTATTAAAATTGAAGCAAGAACAAACATCAAATTTATGGTGAAGCTTGGGTAGAAGAATGAGGAAATCACTGACACTTTACAAAAGGTTTATGGGGACCATGCCCCAAAGAAATCCGCAGTTTACAAATGGATGGCTCATTCTAAGAAGGGTCAAGACAATGTTGAAGATGAAGCCCACAGAGCAAACCATCCATATCAATTTGTGAGGGAAAAAATTAATCTTGTTTGAACCCTAGATGAGGAGGAGCATTAACAGCAGAAATGTAGCCAACATTATATAAATCTCAATTGATTCAACTTACACAACTGAAAAAAATCAAAGTTGAGAAAACTTTCCACTCTATGGGTGCCAAAACTCTTGCCCCCAGATCAGCTGCCAACAAGAGCAGAGCTTTTAATGGAAATTTTAAATAAGTGAGATGAAGATCCTAAAAGCATTTCTTCAGAGAATTGAATGAGAGATTCCCTTTGCTCTATATCTTCACCAAAATCTGTTATTTTTTTGTATCTTTAATAATAGCCATTCTGACTGGTGTAAGATGATATCTCATTATGGTTTAAATTGCATTTCTCTGATGATTAGTGATGTCGAACATTTTTTTCATGCGCTTCCTGTACAGTTGAAGGTCTTTTTTTTTGGTCTCATAGGATTTTTTTTTCGTTATTTCAAAAAATTTAGGGGATACAAAACTTTCTTGTTACATGGAGAATTGTATCATGCTGAAATCAGGACTTTTAGTGTACTTGTCACAAGAATACTGTACATTTTACCTGATAGATATATTTTTAACATTCAATTCCCTTCAAATTCCTCCTTTTTAGTTTCCAGTGTCCATTAAACCTGTTTATAACCATATAAATTCCTCATTTAGCTCCCACTTATAAGTGAGAACATACAATATTTCTTTTTCCTTTCTTAAAATAATTTACTTAGAATAATGGTCTCCAGTTCCATCCAATTTGCTGCAAATGACAGTGTTTGTGTGTGTGTATACATATACTACTTTTTCCTTATCAACTCATCAGTTAATGGGCACTTAGGTTGGTTCCATATCTTTGTAATGTTTTAAGTCATATTAACTTAAACATTCGGATTCAGGTATCTTTTTGATAAAATAACTTCTTTTCCTTTGGATAGATACCCAGTAGTGGGATTGCTGGATTGAATGGTAGGTCTTCTTTTAATTCTTTGAGGAATCTCCATGCCACTTTCCATAGCAGGTATATTAGTTTACATTCCCATCAACAGTGCATAAGCATTCCCTTTTCACTGCATTTGCCACAACATCAATTATTTTTAGACTTTTTTAATAACGGCAGTTCTGGAAAGGGTATGGTGGTATGTCATTGTGGTTTTGATTTGCATTTCCCTGATAATTGGTTATGTTTGGCATCGTTTCATATGTTTGTCAGCATTTGTCTATATTCTTTTGAGGAAGATGGGCTAATGAATGTTGCTCACTTTTTGATGGAGTTATTTGTGTTTTTCTTCCTTATTTGTTTTAGTTTTTTGTAGATTCTGGATATTAGTCCTTTTTTGGATATATACTTTGCAAATATTTTCTCCCATTCTATAGATTGTCTATTTACTCTGTTGACCATTTCATTTTCTGTATAGAATTTTTTTAGTTTAATTAAGTCTCATTTATTTATTTTCATTGTGGTATTTTCTTTTTCTTTTATTTGAAGGTATTCTTTACTCCTTTTTTGGTTCAGCATATTACAGGGCTACAAATGTTTGGGGTACATGCATTGTTTTTATACTGCTTGAGACAAAGTCATAAGTGTGCCCATCATCCAGATAGTATCCATTGTACCCCTCAAGAATGATTTCACCCACCCCCTCCAACCGCCACCTGCTTGATTTCCACTGAGTTTTATTTGCATCTGTGCACATGAGTGCTGTTCAGTTAGTTGCAATTTAATACTGAGTACATGTGGTGTATGTTTCTCCATACTTGCAATATTACACGTAGGAGAATGGTCTCCAGTTCCATCCAGATTGTTATAAAAGGTATTAATTCATCTTTTATGGCTGAGTAGTACTCCATGGAATACATATAGCACATTTTATTAACCACTAATGTATTGATTTACTTTTGTTGCTTTAAAGTTTATCTGATATTATCATGGCTAACCTGGCTTTCTTTTGGTTTCCATTTGCCTGAAAACTTATTTTCCATCCCTTCACCTTGAGTCTGAATGAGTCCTTGTGGATAAGATGTGTTTGCTGGAGACAACAAATACTTAGCTTGTATTTTTTAATGCATTCATCCAGTCTATGTCTCTTCAGTGGGCAATTCAAGCCATTCAATTTTTTGAGAGAATTGATATTTAGGGTGGATTTCTGTTCATACTGTTGGGTAGGCTCTTATTGTTCTGTTTTACCTCTCAAGCTATTGTGGAATCAGGGTTCTGGACTTTAACTTTTGGGAGATATTACACTGCTGGATGTCTATTGCATTGGTCAGTGTATAATGCAGGTCCAAATACTTCCTGCAGGGCAAATACGGTCTTCACAAATTCCATCAGTGATTGCTTGTCTGGGAAAGTCTTTATTTCTCCCTCATATAAGAAGCTTCATTTTGCAGGATAAAGAATTCTAAGTTGGCCATTATTCTGTTTTAGAAGACTTAGGATGAGTACCCAGTCTCTTCTGGCTTGTAAGTTTTCAGGTGAGAAATCTGCAGTTAATCCGATAGGTTTTCCTTGGTAGGTTACCTGCTGTTTTCACATTACTGCCCGAAGGAGTGCCTCTTTTGTGTTTACTTTGGCCAGTGAAACATTTTGAGTGTTCAAGGAGTCCTGTGTGCTTCTTGTACCTGGATTTCTAGATTTCTGGCTAGGCCAGGGAAATTTTCCTCAATTATTCCCTCAAATAGATTTTCCAGCCCTTGTGTATTTTCTTCTTCTCTCTCAGGGATGCCTATGATTCTTATATTTGGTCTCTTTACATAATCCCAAATTTCTTTTATGCTTTGTTCATGTCTCGTACTTCTGTGTTCTTTGTCTGATTTGTTTAGCACAAAGATGTTATCTTCAAGTTCTGCTAGGGCTGGTTTATGGCCCTGTCTCTAGGTCTCCAAGGGTTGTTATTTGACAGTGCCAGGGAGAGGAGTACTGGTCCTGTATTGATTGCCTTAGGGGTGTTTTAGCAAGTTTCATGAACCTCTTGGGTTACCTCTGACCTGTTGTCTTCACCTCCTCCCAATGGTGTGTAGTGAGTTTGGTCCCCCAGCTTTAGCTCCAAGTTGGTGGATTGTACTTGTGGGTATGAATCCATTGCTCCCTAATAACTTGAGATGGAAGGCAATATGTTTAGCTATGATATTGCTTCCACTGTTTTTGATTGTAGTTTGCATGGAGGAGCCAGCTACCAAGGTAATCTGTTGGACCCGTAGTGGGCTCTAGTCCCCCAGGTGGGGTATACGAATGTCCCAAGCTTTGGGAGGGGCCTTGTAACTCCTAGGAATTGCTTGGACCCTGCTCCCCCATGAGGTGGGGAGAAGAGCAAGATAGATCCCAGCTGCAGTGCAAAAGCCTGAGCGAGCGAGCTTCTATGGTTGCTTATCCAGCCTCTAGGGGGAGCTGCCAATATGGAGTTCAGGGCTAACTCTCCAAGCTTGGAGGGCTGCTCCTCATGGGAGGGACCAACTGGTGGGATTGCTGAGGTCTCTAGCCAGGTTTTTCCTTCCCTGTCCACAAATCCAGGCACTTTCCCCTCCGATGGGTTCACCTGTGTTTCCTCTCCACCCAAGACGAGCTCCTAAGCTTCCCCACAGTTCGTGTATCTGGCCTGCTGGAGTGCTCTGCGCGTGTCAGTGGCAGATAGGGGGATCTCCAATTGTGCACCCCTTTTCCTCCACTAGACCCCCCAAGTTGAGGTGGTCGAGACTCTCTATCCCCAGAAGTCTCTGCCAGGGAGATGCTCCCACCAGAGGATGGGGGAATGGGGCTCACCCACAGAACCTTGCTCTCTTATGCTCCTTCACATCCTCCCAATGGGCACAGGCTCTTACTTGCCACCCAATCCTGGAACTGGGATCTCTCTCCCACACTGTCTCACCCCACCATCTGCACTGTCAGCAGGGGAACCCACCACATGCCTGTGGGCAGGAGGATCACAGACTGAGGTTGCCCTGCTGGCTGGGGATGAAGATGCATCCCCGGCAGTGAAAGCAGGTCACTCAACACAGAGAACTCTACTGGCTGCTATGATTTGGCAGAGGGGCTGCAGACTTCCTGCACCGCTCTTGAGTTTGGGGAGGCACCCATCTGACCTCCTCTCCAAGCCCCAGTCGTAGGAGCATGACTGCCCTCCTCTCCACACCTCTGTGGTGACTATGCTGACTGAGGCAGTCTCAGCTGGGAGTGTAATCTTCTTGCGGGGAGCCAAGTCACTCAGCACAAGGCGTTTTGGTGATTGCTGTGGAATGGGTGTGGCCACACATCTATGAGCGGCTTGAGACAAAATTACTCCTTGGGATGCCAGGAGTGGAGAAAGTATAGAGGAGTGGGCATCCAGATGCAGGGATGCTGACTCTCTGGTCACTCGCGACACTCCCCCTTGGGATGAGAGCCCTGTGTCCCATTGCTGGTTTGAGGCACCCGGGTGAAGGGAGGAAGAAAAACCCCTTACACTTTCCTTCGGCTCCAGAACTCCCTGGAATTAGTTCGCGACGGTTGCTCTCTTCTATCCTCCTCTCTCTCCGTTGCTCAGTTCCTCCTAGTGGAGTTCCCAGACTATGCTGGTGTCTGTACCTGCGGTCCACTTCCCAGCAGTAATCACCCTCTGCTCTCCACAGTCCAATCCTCAACTCTTCTGCTGGGATGGTGGGACAAGTTTGTCTCTAGTTGGCCATCTTGGCTAGCCCTCCCTAGCGTATGTTTTTGTCTGCTTTGTCAAAGATCAGATGGCTATATGAGGATGGTTTTATATCTTTACAACTGTTCCTAAATGATTGGTAAATTGTTTTCCCTCTCTTTTTATTATGAAATATTTCAAAAATATCCCCCAAAATGTTATTCTTAAAACATACATATATGCTAAACAGATTATATAAAATGTTGACATTTTCCCATACTGTATTTACTTAAGGCTATTTATTTAAAAATTAAAATGTTATGGAAAGAGTTGACATTTTGTTATGTTCTTCCCAGATTCCCTTCTCTTTCTTCTTTCCCAGACGTAACTACTTGTCTGAAGTTGGCAGGTATTTATAATTCATTTATGTAATATAGCTTCATGTTTTTAAATTATATGTAAATAATGTCATATTGTAGGTAACATTTTACGATCTGTTTTTCAAGGTTGATCTATATGATACATGCTCTGGTCTGAATGTTGGTATCCTGTAAATTGTTATGATGGAACCTAATCCCCAATGTGATAGTATTAAAGGAGTGGGGCCTTTAGGAGGTGATTAGATCCTGAGAGTTTTGCCCTCATGAAAAGGATTAGTGCCCTTATAAAAGAGGCTTGAAAGAGCCTGTTTTTCCCTTCCCCCACGTGAGAATGCAGTGAGAAGGTGCTGCATTTGAAGCAGAGAGCTAGTCCTCCATAGACACTGAATCGGCTGGCCCTTGGATATTAGACTTTCCAGCCTCCAAAACTGTGAGCAATAAATTCCTATCATTTACAAATTATCTAGTCTAAGGTATTTTGTTATAGTAGCCTATATGGACTAAGACAATACATTTAGTTCTAATTCTTAATGTTTAATGCTGTGCAATATTCCATTCTGAGTCTTGCACAACTTATATGAATTTTTCACTTTTATAAACAGTGCTTCTGTAAATATTCTCGTACATGTCTCATTACACATATTATGTCTTATAGATTCAGGGGATTTTCTCTAAGGTATATAGTAGGTATGGATATTTCTAGGTTATAGAATATGCACACCGTCACTTTTACTAGATATGGCAAAGCACTGTCAAGGCAATGATAATTTTTTTTTATTCTTTTCTATTCCAGCAATGCCTGGGCAGTTGCATTTTCTCATTTCCTTGCAAATCATTGATTTTTCGGAGTTAAACATTTTTTGATAAACTGATGAATGTGTAATGGTTTGTCATTGTTTTAATGTGTACCAGGGAAGTAGAGCACCTTTTCTGATGTTTCCTGGACATTCAGGTTTCCATTTCTGTAATTGCATATTCATATCCCTGTACATTTTCCTATTAGGTTGTTTGACTTTTTTAATTCATTTGTAGATTTATTTATATATATTTGAATATTAGTTGGTGGACAGTTATTTGTGTTGCAATTACCTTTTCTCAGCCAATAATTTTTTTCAAAATTTTTTATGGCAACTTTTATTTCACATAAAATGTTCTTGTTAGTTCTTGAATTTAAATGAATTAGATATATTAACTTTTTCTTTCTTGGTCTGTACTTTTTGTTTCTTAATGAAATATTTTTCTACCTCAATATCATAGATAGTTTCTTCCATATGCCATTTATTTGAGTGCACTTTCTGACATAAATATCTAATTTCATTTTTTCACATAAAGAATCAATTTTTGATCTCTTTGAGAATCATCAACATCTCTCAGATGTTAAGTTTTACCCATAATCAAATTTCATTGGTATTAAATATTAAATATTCATTTTTTAGATAATGGTATAGTTGCATTTTTATCTTCCTTTTCAGAAAATAAGTTCTTTCTAAAGAGGAACTTTGGGTAAAGTGAACTTTTATTTTTCACACTCGATACCATTCTTGATATTATAAACAGTGTTTCTGTAAATATTCTTATGCATGTCTCATTACTATCACTAATGATAATACCATGCTCTATGTTCAGGTGGAATGCAATGAAGTCATCATTTGTCCAGAATAAACATCAGAGAACCAATTTTGTATAAGAGCAATGACTAATCCATGAAGCAAATTAATAGAGCTACAGCTGATAGTGATGATTAATTACCATGTTTCAGACATTATAGTTTATGTTTGACTTGATTAGGTAATTTAACCTTCACAAATATTCTTTGGGATAAGTTCTGTTATTATTCCTGTTTTCCAGAGGATACATGAGAGGTTCAATAATAATCTCAGCTACTGTCAGTTTTGACTATCACCAGAAACCCCATCAACAAAAATATATGGTCAAATGTTTTAACATCCTGTTTGTTCCAATGTCTTCACTGTTACCTAGAGAAATGCTTATTGGGAAACACCAATAAGAAATTGTCTGCCGGCATTACTTGGTTTCTATAGCAATTTTGTCTATAACCACCCAAGAATTACTAAATTGTTCAAGATAGTCCAATGTTTTGCCCAGCCTTGAGAGTAATTCTTGGTGCATTAAAGACAAGAACATTGTTAGATTTTATTCTTTAAACCAAAGTAGCAAGCTCTAATTAATCCAATCATTGGTAGTAAGAGCCAATCAGTGGATGAGATTTTAAGGATGGCTCCATTGCATGTGGAAAGTAGATGCATGTGGAGGGAACTGCAACAGATATTTCATCACTGTGTGAAATTCTCTAAAAATATTCAGGGTAGGGAAGAAGAATAATCCAGTTTGGGGTTTAACCTGTGTAGAAAATAAAGAAAACTAAAGCCACATGATGTGTTAATTCAGAGTAGTTCCATCTCTGCACTTTGAGAATTTTCTAGCCATGTTAATTTAGCTGTTTTCCTCCAACTATTAATTGACAACCCTCTGTTGCTCATTAGTGAAGAAATGTATTGAGTCCCCTGTGTAGTAGAAAAGAGCTACAAGCTAAAGAAGATTTTTAAAAATATGCTATGTAGTACAATTATAGCTTTATATTTTTTCAGTGATGTGTTACAGTCCAACACAACAGCATTCTATAAAACACATCCTTGAATTGCCTCCCTAACTCTTAGAGGAGGGGTAGAAAAGACATTTTCCATGGTAACCATTAAAATTCCCTTGTCAATTATTTTCATGTCATTTCAATAAATATTTCTTGAGGACCTACCTTAACTCATATACTGTATTAATCATGGATACCAAGATTGAAGACTTAGTTAACCTCATTCTTGAGGAATCTATGGTTTTGGTTAGTGAGATACTACTCGCCGTCACTTAGCTATGTATCCTGAGAGAGAAGACTAGAGAAAAGATGAAGTTTTGGCAGTAGATTGATTGCAAGAATGGCCCAAATTTTCTACTCTTCTCTGTAATCATGGTTTTGAATATGACTTTGAAGCTACTCACATTAAGACATGGAGCCTGGCCTTGTTTCTTGCTAATAAAATGTGGCATAAATGACAGTGTGATGGTTCCCAGTTTAGGCCTTATGAGAGTTTGTGTGTTTCTGTTCTTGTGAAACTGTGCCACACCCATGAAAATAAGCCCACAGTAAACTAGAGCAGCCAGTTCTAGATGATTGGCTAGTTAACCGAAGAATAATGAGTTAGCCTAGTTGAGATCAGCTTATGTCATTCTAGTTCAACAATTCTGCCCAGCCCACCCATAGCTCATGAGAAGTAATTGCTGATTATCGTGTTAAGGCTTAAAATTTAAGTCACTAGGTTTTGGAGTGGTTTTTTGTATAGCAATAGCTAAATACTTCTGCCAATTGATTAAAATATGGAAACTATTTCTGGGCATGGCTATGGCTCTGGAAAGGCAAGTCTTTTCAAAGTACCTCAAGATGTTTAGGCTTCTAGGAAACCATGTTCATGTGCAGGTACTTGATAGGAAAGTACTGAAATGAGAACAGTTGAGATATTACCATGTCAAACTTGATCAGCTTCACAAGCTCTTCAAAGACAGGCCTTTCAGTAGAGATTGCCATGAATCTACACGTCCTCATTTATGTGTGTTACAGTCATTTATTTAGGCTTAAAACTTAGTATCAAAAAAACATAGGACATGAGAGCTGATAGAAACTTTAAAAAATTCAAATCATCATTTTACAAATAAATAAGAAAAAATAGGGGCCTAGCAATGACCAATAACCTGTCCTAAACCTGACATACAACACTTACCTTGGACTGTTTGCTTCCCACATGCAGTTAATTCCAATATTATCTTGAATCTCATCAAAGGCTCCTCACACTTATCTATTCCTCTTTTTTTGTTGTCCCCTCTATAGTTCGGGGCTTCATTACCTGGTACCCAATTTACTGCATACCCAATTTACTGCAATGGCCTATTTATTGATATTTCTTCTTGCAGTGTCTCATAATGGAGTCACCATTGGTGTTTGGTAGGAAAATTCTTGATTGTGGGAGGCCATCTTCTGCATTGCTGGATATTTTTGCTCCTTGACTTCAAGGTTATAAATGGCTTTCTTATTGCTCCTACCCTTGCCCATTCCTTCCCATGCCTTCACACTCATTATGAAAATCAAAAATACCCCCATATCTCAAAAAGATATTTGATATACCCATGTTCATTGCAGCATCATTCATAATAGCTAAAAGGTGGAAGCAATCCAAGTATCCATAAATGCATGTATAAATATATAAAATGTGCCATATACATACAATGAAATATTACTCGGTTTGAAAAGGAAGTGAATTCTGAAGCATACTAACAGCATGGATGAAACTGCCCAGCCCACTCATAGCTCATGAGAAGTAATAGATGATTATTGTTTTATGACTTAAAGTTTAAGCCTTGAGGATATTTTACTAAGTGAAATAAGCCAATCACAAAAAGACAAATACTGTATGATTCCACTTATATGAGGTACCTGGAATCAATTCATAGAGACAGAAAATATTGTAGAATAGTGGTTGCCAGTGGATGGGGAGGAGAGATTGGGAGTTATTTGTTTAATAGGTATGGAATTTCAGTTTTCAAAGAAGAAAAGAGTTCTAGAGATCGATAGTGATGATAGTTGTACAACAATGTGAATGTACTTAATGTCTCTGAACTGTACACTTAAAAATGGTTAAGATGGTTGTCTTAGTTTGGGAAGCTATAACAAATTACCATAGACTGGATGGTTCAAACAACAAACATTTATTTCTCACACTTCTAGATGTTAGAAAGTCCAAAATTGAGGTGCCAGCAAATCTAGTGTCTGGTGAGGGCTCACTTCCTGGTTTGCAGATGGCCAACCATCTTCTTTTTGTATACTCACAGAGAGGAGAACAGAGAGAGAGGAAGCAACCTCTCTTGTGTCTCTTCTTAGGTGGGCACTAATGCTATCACAAAGGCTCCACTATCTTGACTGAATTGTTAACCAAGGGCCCCATTTCCAAATACCATAACATTGAGGATTAGGGTTTCAACATATGAATTTTGGGGGACAGAAACTTTCAGTTCACAGAAAAGGTAAATTTTATTATGTATATTTTATTTACCACAATTAAAAATAAAAATATCTTCACATATTTTTAATTGAGCCCCTCTCCCACTGACATGCCAATAATTTGGCACCCTCTTTTTAGAAATCTTTTGAAAATTGCTCCTCTTAAAGCCTACTCTGGTGAATCTGGCCCATTTTATTCTTATAATTTTTTTTCTGTAGCAGTAATTAACACATTATTATATTTACTCCTAGCTTCAAGTTATTAATTTGATAACACAACCTGACATAGGATTATACATTTTGGTTCCTTAAGTGGCTCTTGTGGATAAACCCTGTGTGTTTTGAGGTAGAGCTTAAACTCCTTGGGCTTCTGTCTGTCTCACAGTACCTTTCTCAGTACTATGTCTGGGGTTTATTCCACAAATGTTTGTCTATTAATTATAATAACTGACTAGTGGAGACTTTACCAGAGGGCAATATACATATGCTAGAAGTCATGATGGCTTTGAATTTGAAGTTGCTGCATTCTGCACTTTGCTTAGCCTTTCTCTGTTTTTTCTACCTTGCTGAAGCACTGTGAGTTGCTGTCTTCCTACAGACTATGAAAATATCATGTCCTGTATATTATGAGTCTTCCTGCCTGGTTATTACTGAAAACCTGAAAGACCTCTATAAGTCCAGGCTCCCTTCATCTGTGCAACACCAAGACCTGCTTTTAAATATGGTCTATTCCCTAATTACTGGGTGAATCTAGGATGAACTACCTATAATAAATGATGCTGTCAAGTTCACTAACTCAAGGACTGTAACTGTTTCTTAAATTATGATGTGGCTACATCCTGATAAACCCATTGTAAGTTGAAAATATCATCAGTAAAAAATGTTTTTAATATACTTAACCTACAGAATGTCATAGTTCAGCCTACCTTAAACATGCTTAGAGCACTTACATTAACATACAGTTGGGCAAAATATTGAACACAAAGCCTATTTTATAATAAGGTGCTCTGAGTATTTCATGTAATTTATTGAATGCTATCCTAAAAGTGAAAAACTTTCAGAAAGGTTGTATGGGTACTCTAAGTACAGTCCCTACTGAATGTGTATTGCTTTCACACCTTCATAAAGTCAAAAAATCCTTAAGCTGAACCATTGTAAATTGGGAACAACTGAAGTTATTGCTATCTTAAGGAGATGCATGTAATGGGCTGTACTGACTAGGCTATACAAAAGGGTGAGGTATCCTTCTGTTTTTCCAATCTTCTAGCAGATTGTCTATGATACCCATTGTATTCTGGTTTGATGCTTATTCAATACTAAAATTGCTTTCTTTCTCTTCTAAAAAAAATAAAAATAAATAAATAAATACAGTGTATGTAGGCCCTCTTGAAGGAAGCTTCCCTTCAGTTATATTTGCTAATGTCAAACCTTTCCCATCTATTCCCATTAGTCTTTTCATTGACTATTTTTTGGAATCATTTTCAAACTTACTTTCAAATAATAACCCAGCATCACTTAATTTTTTTACATTTTAAAAATATTTTTGTGTTCTCCTTCCTTCCATATCTCTTCCCTCTCAAACATGCAATTCTTCCTCTCCCTTCCAACCTCCAAACTAGATATTTACTATGAGTCATGAGATTCCTCAGTAGTTCCCTGCCCCAACAATTCATTTCCAGAATCATAATGCATTTGATCTTTCTAAATTTCCTTGACCTTCTTAAGCTTTTATGTAGGTACACAGAGCTCGGTTTGTTCATAGTAACGAATAGAGCATGAAAAATCCCCTTGCAGGTCAGTACAAAGAAATGGAACTAAAAAAAAAATCTATTTGAGGCATAATTAGCTGACAATTGTTCAAACCTCTGATGGAGCAAATCAGGAGAATATGTATTACTACTCCAAAGTACATCTTTGATTTTGATAGTTTCTGCACAAGAAAAACAGTCATTTCATGCCAATATTACTTCTTACATTTTTGTTAGGTTTTAGCAACCTAGACATGAGCAATAACATTCCCCCCTAATTTCTGCCGTTAATGATCATTTCAACTGATTTAGTTAGCAGAACTTTTTGTGCCTTCCTTAATTTTAGCTCATATTGGAGATGAATTATACAGGTACCGTTTTCAGCATGAGGTTGTCATTCTTCATTTTACCCTAAATGTCTGTTGATTTCCAAGGTACATGCCTGCCCAGAAGGCACATAGTTTGCTTTGGAAGAACTCATTAGCTGTAGTAGGATCCTCAGGGAAGATTTCTTTATGTAAATAGAAGATAATTGGTACTTTTGTGCTTAACACTTTTTATGTTGGTTTTACTGTAAAGCTGATGATTGTATTTCTAAATAACATTTCCTTTCCCACAGAGAAAAGGTGAGACTGGAGGACGGAGGGTTTCATTTGCTTATTCCTCACTGTGCATTTCCAAAGCAGTGCTTCAGAATAGTAGAACTTTCTCTTGGAGCAGAAATGTTGTGAATGTATTTCTCAAGCTGATAATGAGTGACATCTAAACTAAATTTCCTTAGGACATTTGGGGACATTTTGAAGTAGTCCTGATGTGCCATGAGGTTATGGTATCCCATGCTCCATTAGGAAAAGGTGGCTGCAGGATGGAGAGGAAGGCAAGTGTACTTGGCACATTTGTAAGTTTTCTCGTGTGCTTGGTTTGTGTAGTCCTTACCACATGTACGTGGTAAGGATAGTGTAGAAAATAGTGTAGATGTCTCCTGTTCTAACAAGTTGACCTAAAGGCCACAGGGTGGACAAGGATGGAATATTCTTCAAAGGAAAACCAATGTTATCTTGGCCACTTTGTCAATAAATTGATCCTTAATTTTTCATACTCACATGTTCAACACAAATGGCAAACATCTTTACAAATCCAAATCTGCAATGTATTAAGGTTATCAAGAATTCTGTTCAAAAAGTCCCTGGGCTACTAATGTTGTCATTTTAAATATTAGGAATTAATATTTCCCCTCTTCTATTTCCTCTAATATTTCCCCTCATGCCCTAAAAAGTTGCCCAACAACACATGAAACAAGCCTATGGCTGCTTCATATGCATCATAAACTAACCCTTTACTTAGCGTTTTTGGGTTTCATGGGAGAATTACAACATAGTTTAAAAATGTGTGAGTTGTGACTTCATCTGTATTATTACCAAACTATAAACCATTTTATGGCAGTCATACAAATCCAATGCGGATAGAGACTACAAAGACATGTTTGTGTCCTCCCTCTTTCTGGCAATTAGATTCCAAGTAAAGCCTTCCCATAAAATGAAAATGACCCCCCACCCACCCTGGATGAGAAAGTGGTGATTATTCTTTCAAAGCGGGGGAGGGAGGCATTGAACTATACTCTGTGGAAACCCCTGGTGAAGGGAGAGGGGTGTGCATGGTTGAAGGTCAGGTCAGTTGGTCAATCTTTATTTAGAGAAGTAAAAGTCCAATGGCAAAAAAGTCAAAAGTTATTTTTGAACATGTTACAGTTGTTAAAATTAATTTTTTATGTCACGTCTCCCTATCCTTTGTCCTTACTCTCTTGTTCTTTGTTCCAATCAATCATCAATTAATCAATTAACAAGGCCTTTATGGCCTCCTTTTAGAAAGCCTAATTTGTGACTAGAATAGACAATGACAACATCTATGGGTCAGAACTCTTTTTCACAAGCCTATTCTCACTACTCTATAATCTCTTTTTCTCCACCTTTCCCACTTTGATTTCTGCTTTTTTTTCTCCTCTATTACCCCAGTATTCTGCTTTTATTCTAAAATTCTTTCTCCCTCTTCCTCCTCTTCTCTCACCATCTTTTTCTTTCTCTTTCATCTCCTCCTCTTATTTTAAGTGGTACCACTAAAAATAGTGAGGCAGAGAATAAGAGTCAGAGATAAAGCAAAATGCCAGTCCATGGTAGAGCCAGAGCTATTCTCTCCTTATTTTCTGTGTCCCAATTTGTCCAACTTTCACTGGATCCTAGCTCCTTCTATGAAAAATATGCACTGTGTGCATGAAATTCTTCAGGGCAAAGCCCAGAGCACAGCTCTAGCTGGGACAACCTAGGATGCTGGCACATGTCCCTTCTGATGCCTCTTGCTTTTCCAGGATTGTTTCCCCACCTCCCATTTAACATTTATTTGTCCCCTGACCCAGGGATGCCCTACGTTGTTGCTGCATGTCACTGGGAAAAGTGAATTCTGAATGGTTATGAAACAGGGATTGGCACATTTTTTCCATAAAGAGCCAGCTAGTAAATATTTTAAGCTTTGCAGGCCGTATACAGTCTCTGTTGCAACTACTCAATTCTACAGTTGTAGGACAAAAGCAGCCATAAGCAATACATAAATGAATGAGCATGGCTATGTTCCAGTAAAACTACATTCCCGTACACTGAAATTAGAATTTCAAATAATTTTTACACATCACAAAATATTATCTTCTTTTGTTTTTTTCCTAACCATTTAAAAGTATAAAAAATATCCTTAACTGATAGTCTGAAAAAAAAAGTGGTAAGATTTAGTTTAAGAGCTACAGATTTCAGATCCCCTAATATGAATAATAAACTCTCACAGGCTAGGGATTTTATATGAGTGGCATGGAGTTTAATCTATTTCTATTTCAGCACAATTCAGGCACTCAGGCGGGTCTCTTTAAATATAATATGTCTTAAGGCTCCCTTATGATATCCAGTTATCCCAAATCATAAGTGAAGAGTGACGTATTCCACCTTGAAAGAACTGAAAATTACTCAGGAACTCAGTTTTACGGAGCATTGTGATCTACCCATGTCACCTTTTAAATTCCCATTTGTGAGGCACTGACCACGGGCGGTCTGTTCCCGTGGCATGTTTTCCTGCAATTACCTTCATCTGAGGAGCCTGGAACAGGCTGCTGTATAAATGATGTCACTCTCCTGCAAGCACACTACCTGAAGGAGGGGAAACGGTAGGACTAGAAACAATCTTGTGAGGAGAAGAAAGGATTTTTACCTCCTGATGGAGGTTTTCTGTGGCCAGAACTTGCAACGGCAATGACTCAAATTTAATGGGGCGGGGGAGTTCAAAATTTGATTCCAGTGATCTCTAGGAATATTTATACAATGCTTCTGCTCTTCCTCCTTCGGGAAAAACTGTCTTCTAAGAAAAAGAACATTTCCAGAGCATGTGCTTTCCAGCAATCACTGACAACACTCTGCCTTTCACCTGGGAGTGCCTTTGATAACTTGGAAAATACAAAGGTCCTTGATAAAGGACTAAAAGAAGGAGCTGGCTTCCTGTGAGCTTTTCAAGAACTTTCTTGCTTTCAGAGCTGGAGTCCACCATCTATGTCCAAGCAACGAAATGACTGCAGCATTTGAACAGCAGAAAATTGAGTAGGAAAATTGAATTCTGAAGCCCAAGGACAAAATTCAGAATCAAAGGCCCTTCCTTATAAATGAGTTCTGTTCAATCTTACTTTCTCATTTATCTTCTCTTTGTTGTTGTCAGACAATTTTCCCAACTAGATATCCATACTGGGAAGTTTTGCTTGAAGGCAATTTGATATCTAGAAAAAAAACAACACAGAACTTGCAGAAATGGTGGGTTTTCATAGAAATGAAACCATTTGTTGCAATGACTTTTAAAAACCCTGTGGCAAGGATGCTGTAGTAGTACAAACAAATGCCAACTTATAACCGGATTGTGGGCCAAAAGTTTGTTTGTAAGTCAGTTGTTTGTAACTTGGAAAGCATTTATCCATAGGAATAGTATTGTAGGTTGTAACCAGACCTCAGCACTTTGTCACAATGGCTTGTGTAATCCAGTGTCATATATTTTAAATAGTAAAATGACCACCGTTAGAGTTTCTTAGACTGAAGTATGCAGAAACATGCCACTGAATTCTTCAAGCCATGGAATAAACATGGTGTATCTTTCTGGCATATTAATTTTGTTGCAGGATTTGGGGAAATATTCATTCTGAATTAAAATAAGTGTGCAGAATTTACTGAGTAAAATATAAAATTACTAAACATTTTAAAGATAAAACACTAGACTTCAAAAGTATCTGTGCATATAGTTTGAACTCCCTAGACTTCCTTGATATCTGAGCTCTCCTGGTAGGCAAACTGGGTTGAGATGTGTGAGAAGTAAAGCAGTTCAGTGTTGCAGATCCATGTTTACCTGCAGCACAGCAGCTTCTTGAAATAGACCTCACTGGCCCCAGCCAGCCAAAGACAATTAATGAAACTCAGCTTAATCTAAAGTGTAAATTGCCATCTTGGTGGAATAAAGAAAGAACCCAAATGGTTTGGAAATTGGAAGAGTCTGTCTCTGAGAGGTTCAGGTGCTGGGAGACTTCCTTATTAACTTTCATAATCAAAGGTCTTGTTCTAAGACAGTGGACCAGAAATCCCTGTCCCTGCCCCAAGGTATTGGCTGGTCAGGAATATTTCCTGCCCGATGTGGTCAGTGTTTTGGCAGGATGTACGGTGTCCCAAACCCTTAAGAAATTCACGATGTCCGTGAATGGAAAGGAATGATTATATTAGTGTGATAGATAGTCTGTGAGTATAATTAATGCTATTGGATCTTCTACTTCAGCAGAGGATATGCTAGTCATGTAAGATGGAAAGGCAGATAATGGGGATGCCATTTAAGGAGAAAAGGGCAGAAAGGGAGACTATGGCATTAAGAACAAACCCAACTGCAGTTTTGCTGAGGGCCAGCCATGCTCTGCTATCATTGGACAGGTAGAAGTTGGGGGATCGGTGCCATGAAACCTTCCTAAACTGCACACACATGCACACACATATGCACATGTTTAATGGGATTTTTTCTGACTGCTGCTGGCTTTACTTTCACTTCAAATGATAGAGTCTAGGGAGTGTTGTTAATGGGAAGACATGAACACAGGGAAGATAAAGGGAGAGTTGCTCAAGGTAAGTGTGAGAAACCAGAGAGAGAAATACACTGTGGCATAGAAAGCTTCCTCTAGTCCACAGATATGTTCAAAAATGGCTTCCATTGTCTCCAACTATTTGAGAACAAATAAAAACTGCTCCAAGAGGTATTTGAGAAGCTCTAAGCCTGCATGGAGTGTAAAAGGAACATTTCCCAACATTTACTCTTCCATTGCTGTGAGTGCTGCACAGCATGTAGTGAGAGAGACTTTGGGGTCTCCAAGAAAAATGCCTTCCTTTGGGTAGCAAATCTGCTGTCTCAATGTGACCCAGTACAGATATTGAAAGGGTGAAACGTTTGTAAGCAGGATTCACCCAAGCCAGGGTATGCTTATGTACTATTGGAAGTTTTTTTTGCTTAACTTTTTATTTTGAAATAATTTTAGATATAAAGAAAAGTTTTGAAACAACACAGAAAGTACCCATATACACTTCATTCAGCTTTCCCCAATGTTAATGTCTTACATAACCATAGTACAATTATCAAAACCAGAAAATTAACATTGGTATGATACCCAAACTAATCTACAGATCTTATTCAGATTTTCCCCCCATGTCCTCTTCCTGTTTCATGATCCAAATCCAGGATCCCATGTTACGTTAGTTGTCATGTCTTCTTGGTCTCCTCCAATCTGTGACAGGTCCTTACTCTGTCCTTGTCTTTCATGACTCTGACACTTTTTGAGGAGTACTGGTATTTTTTCAGACTGTTCCTCTCTGAGGTTGTGCCTTTTGTGCAAGAATACTATAGAAATGATGTTGTACCCTTCTCAGTGCATCAGGTTGGGGGCGTATGATGTCAGTATGTTTTACTTATCTATTTATATCTGGATGCATGGATTTTTCCCCCATTCTATAGGTTTTAATTCAATATGATCAGTATTTGCTGGAATAGCTTACTTTTTTTCTAACTTCATGCATCCTGAGTTCCTAAAAATAAAAAATTACATAAGAAAATGAGAGATCCTTTCACCTATCTAAAGACATTAAATTTTAATGCTAGGCCTGAATGAATCTTTCAGATATACTAAAGAGAGGCTGAAAGGCATTGGCAAATATTTGGTACATTTTGGTAATGCTTAATTTCAGAGAGCTTTGTTTCAACTGAGCAAATCAAAGATATGCTCAATGGCTAGAGATGAAAATTTGAAAACCAGGAAAAAGAGAATACATTCAATTAGGAAGATGAAGAGTCCAATATGAAATTCAGAGACTTTGAATCAGAATTTGTCTAAAATGTAAAGGCACAACTTCTTTGCTTCTAATCAAATCCTTCTTCTAGTTATTTCCTGCTTACTGGGGAAAAGGGAAAGAACACAAAATCTGCAAGCGTTCTGTATAGAAGAGGAACTTCCTCCTGTGTACTATTTCAGAACCACTTTTCTGAGAAAAGCCAAAAACAAACAGTTATAAAATTTCTTAAATGTTGATCTTTTCCCCTGGGTGAGTTGTTCTTTAATGCTGGAAATTGTCTCCCTTTTCCCTGAACTCCCATGGCTCCTTTGTACTTTTCTCAAACTGTTACCACATTGAGTCCTCTGTTGTAACTCTCAGTATATGTCTAAATTTCTGGATCTTTCCTACCCAAAGATAAGCTGCTTAATTTGATGATATTAATAATTTATTCTTACTTTTTTAGGCTTGATAATGACATTGTGAATTTGTCTTTTAGGAGCCCTTGATTTTGGAAATATATACTAAAATATTTGTGGATTTCAAGATATGATGTCTCAAATTTGTTTCAAAATCATCCTGGATGAGGGTGAGGGGAATGGATAGTCTATGTATAGGGTATAGGAGAATATCCTCATGACCTTGAGTCAAAAGTAACTCTTTAAAAATTGCATTTATTTAAGTTGTACAACATGATGATTTGATATACATGTATATAGTGAAGTAAATACTACTGTCAAACAAATTAACATAGCCATCATCTCATCTCACTTAGTTAACCTTTTTTTGTGTATGTGGTAAAAGTACCTAAAATCTACTCTTTTAGCAAATTTCCGGAGTCCTTATGCTACACATTAGATCTCTAGACTTATTTATCTTACATGACTGTAACTTTATGCCCTTTGACCTACATCTTCCCATTCCGTCTCCACCTCACACCCCTGGTAACCACTGTTCTATTCTCTGTTTCTGTGGATTGAAGCTTTTATTTTTTTAGATTTCACATATAAGTGAGATCATGCTATACTGTTTTTTTCTGTATCTGGCTTATTCCACCCGGCATAATGTTCTCCAGGTGCATCCATGTTGTCACAAATGGTGATATTTCCTTTTTTAACACACTGACTGCCAGTTGTATTTAACTCAGCCTAGTTTTGAGCCCTGGGATCTGTGAAGCAAAACCTTGCAGTTGGCTTGTGAAAATCTTACTTGTTGATGTTTTTATTGTTACAATTAATGACCACAATTTAATTCAAAAAACGTGGATTGCATTGCATATAATTCACACACAGAAAACAATAAAACAATAACAAATTAGAAAGGAAGGATGGACACACTTGAAACTCAGACTTGGGGGGGTGGGGGGCAAGGGCAACATATGTAACCTAAACATCTGTACTGCCATAATATGCTGAAATAAAAAGAAAGAAAGAAAGAAAGAAACAAACAAACAAACAAAGAAGGAAAGAAAAGAATCGTTTTGTTTTAGTACAACACTGTAGCTCCAGGGAAAATTTTTTTTTCTAGTGTGGCAGTCAATATATTAATGCTAAAAAAACATTAATTCACATATATATGTATGTATTTTAAAATATCTTTATCCATTCATTCATCAATACTTAGGTTGTTTCTGTATTTTGATTATTGTTAATAATGCTGGAATGAACATGGGGTGCAGATATCTTTATAAGGTAGTGATTTCACTTCCTTTGGGTATATACCCAGAAGAGGGATTGCTGGGTAATATGGTGGTTCTAATTTTAATTTCTTTAGTAACCCCCATATTGTTTTCCACAATGACTGCACCAATTTACATTCCCACCAACAGTGGGGAAGGGTTCCCTTTTCTCTATACCTTACTAACACTTTTTAATTCTTTTTGATAATAGCCATTCTAACAGGTGTGAAGTTTTTGTGGTTTTTATTTACATTTCCTTGATGACTAGCAATGCTGAGCACCTTTTTGTATACCTTCTAGCCATTTTTATATCTTCTTTGGAGAAATGTTTATTCAGGTCTTTATCTACTTTTAAATCTGGTTATTTTTTTTTTTTTGGCTATTGAGTTGTGTGAGTTCTTTATGTATTTTGGATATTAACCCCTTATATGACTTATGGTTTGCAAATATTTATCCCAATTGAAAAAAAAAATCAAGAAAATAATCCCATTTACGATGGCATCAAAAAGAATAAAATACTTAGGAATAATTTTAACTGAGGATGTGAAAAATCTTTACACTGAAAATTATAAAACATTTTTGAAAGAAATTGAAGAAGACACAAATACATGGAAAGATATCCTGTGTTCATGGATTGGAAGAATTAATATTGTTAAAATGTCCATACTACCTGAAGTAATTACAGAGTCAATGCATTTCCTATCAAAATTCTAATGGCATTTTTCACAGAAATAGAAAAAATAGTTCTAAAATTTGTATGGAACAACAAAAGACACCAAGTAGCCAAAACAATATTGGAAAAGAAAAACACATTTGGAAGCATTACACTTTCTGATCTCAAATTATGCTACAAAGCAATAGTAATCAAAACAGTATATTACTGGCATAAAAACAGACAGATAAACCAATGGAACAGAACAGAAAAGTGAGAAATAAACCCAGACATATATAGTTAGCTAATTTTCAGCTTTATACAAGGCTGCCAAGAACACACAATGGAGAAAGGAAAGTCTCTTTAATAAATGGTGTTGGGAAAACTGGATATCTACATGCAAAAGAATGAAATGGGACCTTTATCTTATATCACACACAAAAATGAATTAAAAATGGATTAAAGAATTAAACATAAGACATGAAACTGTAAAATTCTTAAAAGAAAGCACAGAGAAAAGCTCCTTGATATTGGCCTTGGCAAGGATTTTTTGGATGTCTCACCAAAATCACAGGAAGCAAAAGCAAAAATAAGCAAGTGGGACTATATCAAACTAAAAATCCTCTGCAAAGGAACCAATTGACAAAATTAAAAGGCAGCCAACAGATTGGAACAAAAAAAGTTCTAAATAATACTTAAAAAATACAAACCATAAAGAAAAAGATTGATGACTTTGATTAAAATCAAGGTTTTCTGTTAGAAAATTGTGGAATATGATCAAAAGCATATATGGATATTGAAATAAGAAAACACAAGTATATTTGCAATGTCAAATATCAAGATGAGTGTGGGATTTATATATAGAATATACAATCTTCAAATCAACAACAAGAAAAATGATAGCTCCTTCAAAGAAAAAATGAATAAAGGAATTTATAAAAGAGGAACTTCTCAAACAAACAGACATATTAGGAAATGCTCAATTTTATTAGTAGACTAAGAAATACAAATAAAACAATAGTTATAACTTTATTAAAGCAGTACAATTTTGAAAACTCTTTACTGTCAAGTGTTGTTAGGGAGTATGAGTTCTCCTAGCCTCATGTAGGCTCCTCATACAGGCTGGAGTGGCTATTTTAAAGAGCAGACTGGCAGAACTTAGTCACATGAAGTGTGTAAGTATCTTATGATCCATTCTAGAGTCTATGCTACTGCAATTATATCTCAAAGAAAACCTGATACAGGCTCATAAGGATGTGATTGCAGCATTATTTTTGAAAGGGGGGTTTTGTACTTCCAAATGATCTTATAGGTGACACCAAATATTCAAAGAACAGGTATTCCATTTATACAAAATGGCTTCAGAGAATATAAAAGAAGAAATTTTCTGCTATTTATTTTATGAAACTAGGATAGCAGCAGTTTTTTACATCCCAAACTGTGCCTTACCTTAAAAGCTCTTGGAGAGCTTTTATGTATTTTTCCAACTTGTTCTTTTACATTTCTTTAACTTTTCAATTATTTTGTTTACATTTTTAAAAGAGACTTTATTTTTTTAGAGCAGTTTTAGGTTTATAGCCAAATTGAGAGACAGGTACTGAGATTTTCCATATGCCCCCTGCCCCTACACATGCATAGACTCCCCAATTATTAAGATCCCCCACCAGAGTGATACGTTTATTACAGTCTAGATAACACATCATAATCAACCAAAGTTCATAGTTTCCTTTAGGGTAAGCCTTGGTGTTGTACATTCTACAGGTTTGGATGTATATATAATGATATGTATGCATCATTATAGTATCACACAGTATTTTCATTGCCTTAAAAATCCCATGTACTTTGTCTATTTATCCCGTCCTCAACCCCAACCCCTACCAACCACTGATCTTTTTATGTCTTCACAGTTTTGTCTTTTCCAAAATGTCATACACTTGGAATCATACAGTATGTTTCCTTGGATTGTTTCACTTAGTTATATGCATTTAAGCTTCCTTCATGTCTTTTCATGATTTGTTAGTTCATTCCAATTAGTGCTGAATAATGTTCCATTGTCTGGATGTACCACAGTTTATTTATTCATTTACCTACTGAAGGACACAATGTTGCTTCCAAGTATTGGAGATTATAAATAAAGATGCTATCAGCATCCATGTGCAGGTTTTTATGTGGATAAGTTTTAAACTCCTTTCGATAATACAAAGGAGGATTATTACAGGATCATAAGTAAGAATATATTTACTTTTGTTAAAAATCATCAAAATATCTTCCAAAGTGGCCACCATTTTGTATTCCCACTGGCAACAAATAAGATTTCCTGTTTTTCCACACCCTTGTCAGCATTTAGTGTTGTCAGTGTTCTGGATTAATTTTCATTTCCCTGTGGAACACCTTTACATTGGCTTATTTACTACCTATGTCTCCTCTGGTGAGGAGGACCAAAGGACCATTTTGGGAGGACAAGGCAGAAGGATTGCTTGAGGCCAGGAGTTCAAGAGTAGTCTGGGCAACTTAGTGAGACCCTAGTTCTAAAAATATATATATATATATATATATATATATATATATATATATAAAATTAGCTGAGTGTGCTGGCACATACCTGTAATCTGGCTCCTCAGGAGGCTAAGGCATGAGGATTGTTTGAGCCCAGGAGTTTGTGGCTGCAGTGAGTTATGATCACACCACTGCACCCCAGCCTGGGTGACAGAATGAGATCCTGTCTTAAAAAAAAAATGATATGCCATATTAACAAAATGAAGAACAAAACCCACATGATATCTCAATAGATGGAGAAAAAGCATTATCAAAATTCAACATCTGTTTATGATAAAAATTCTCAACAAAATAGGTATAGAAAACTCTAAAGACTCCTCCAAAAAACCATAGAACTGACAAGTTCGGTAAACTTGCTGGTTACAAAATCAACAAACAAAAATCAGTAGCATTTCTATATGCTAACAATTAACTACCTGAAAAAGATATTAAGAAAACAATCATATTTATGGTAGCATCAAAGAAAATAAAATCTTAGGAATAGATTTACCAAGGAAGTGAAAGATCTGTACACTGAAAACTATAAAACATTGTTGATATCCCATGTCCTTGGATTAGAAGAATTAGTATTATTTAAGTGATAATACTACCCAATGGGATCCACAGATTCAATGCAATGACTATCAAAATTACAATGTCATTTTTCACAAAAATAGAAAAAACGATTCTAAAATTTGACAGGACCACAAAAGACTCTGAATAGTCAAAGCAATTTTGAACAAAAAGAACAAAGCTAGAGACATCATGCTCCCCGATTACAGAATATAAAGCTATTTTAATCAAAACAGTATGGTACTGGCATAAAAACACACACTGACCAATGGAAGAGGATAGAAAGCCCCAAAATAAACCCAAATATTTATGATAAATTGATTTTTAACAAAGGTGCCAAGAACACACAGTGGGAAAAGGACAGTCTCTTCAATAAATGGTGTTAGGAAAACTGGATATCCACATGCAGAAGAATGAAATTGGACTCTTATCTCACACAATTTAACTCAAAATGTGTAAAATATTTAAATGTAAGACCTGAAACTATAAACTTACTAAAAGAAAACATAGGGGAAAAGCTCCCTGACATTAGTCTGGGCAATGGTTTCTTAGATAGGACTCCAAAAACACAGACAGCAAAAGCAAAAATAGAACAATGGGATTGCGTTTAACTAAAAAGCTTCTGCACAGCAAAGAAAATAATTAATGGAGGAAAGAAGCAATCCAAAGATTGGGAAAAAATATTTTCACCCATACATCTGATAAGGAGCTAATATCAAAAATATATAAGAAACTCAAACAACTCAATAGCAATAAAACAAATATTTAAAAATGTGCAAAGGATGTGAATGGACATTTTGCAAAAGAAGAGATATGAAAGGCCAACAGATATATGAAAAACTACTCAACATCTCTAATCATCAGAGAAATATACATTAAAACCACCTCACACCTGTTAAAATGGTGGTCAAAAAGACAAATGATAAAAAGTGTTGGTGAGGATGTGAAGAAAAGAGAACTCTTGTAAACTATTGGTGGGAATTTAAATTAGTATAGCCATTTTGTTTCCTCAAAAGCAAAAAATGTTTTGAATTGGAGTATGGAGGTTCCTGAAAAACCTAAAAAGAGAATTACCATATGATCCAACAATACCAATTCTGGGTATATACCCAAAGGAATTAAAATTGGTATGTCAAGGAGATATCTGCGCTTCCATGTTTATTTCAGCATTATTTACAATAGCCAAAATATGGAAGCAACCTAAGTGTCCATCAATGAATGAATACATAAAGAAAATTTTGTGTACATATGCAATGGAATACTACACAGCCTTAAAAAAGAAGAAAATTCTGCCATTCGTCACAACATGGTTGAAAGTGAGGACATTGTGTTAAGTAAAATATGCCAAGCACAGAAGGACAATTACTGGATACACAAATGCTGCTTTGCACCAAATGAGAAGAATATTGTTGTAGCTTCCTTACCTTCCACATCCAGACATCTGTATTTGCACCTATCCTTAATTACTCAAGTTTCTACCATTTATTGAGTGCATACTGGGGTGAGTACTGAGGTGTCTCCTTTCCACACTGGTCTTTGCTGTGGTGTAGCTCCTCTTCCTACATGGACATTGGGTGATGTGCTGATATCTGCTGAATGTAGTTAGTCTCGCTTGGTTTTCAGACATTGTGTACTGACATTAGTGACTAATATCGATGGCCTCTACCATTGTCTGTGGTCACAGGGTCACTGAGTGTCACACTCATACTGACACATGAATCCTAACTCATTCCCAGCTAGCTTTTTGGATGCTCTGCCATACCACATGAGGCCTGTCTAAGAAGACCTCTTTCTCTGTCATTGGTACTCTACCCCTTACGTGCTATATTGGACTTGAGGTTTTACTCCTAGGTTTACACTCTCACAGTCTAGAAGCAAGGCTGAAGTCCTCCCTACTGTTAGGTTTACACTAATCCCATCAGGGTTTCTGTGGTGATAATAAAAATGTGCCTGCTGAGTGTAGTGGCTCACGCCTGTAATCCTAGCACTCTGGGAGGCTGAGGCAGGATGATTGCTTGAGCTCAGCAGCTCAAGACCAGCCTGAGTGAGAACAAGACCCTGTCTCTACTAAAAATAGAAAAATTATTTGGGCATTGTGGTGCTTGCCTGTAGCCCCAGCTACTGAGGAGGCTGAGGCAGGAGGATAGCTTGAGCCCAGGAGTCCGAGGTTGCAGTGAGCTTTAATGACGCTGCTGCACTCTAGCCCAGGGCAACAGAACAAGACTGTGTTTCCAAAAAAAAAAGTGCCTTTCAGATCTTTGATGGAGGTATGCAATGATCAACAACTCTAGCTGCCATGTTCAGAAACACATCCCTGTGATTAAGTGAGGCCACACTTCCCAGGGACAGTTCTCAGCTAATGAATGATCATGGCAGAAATACTGAGGTCTGAAAACCACCTGGGAGACACGGGGCTCATCTGATGGGTGATTTTGGCTCAAGGACTTCCTGTAGCCTTTGCCAAATCTTCTTAGAATTGTACTGCAGTCCATGTTCTCCTTCCCTCCTTCCTGCTCACTCTTTCTCCCTTTCTCCCTCTTTTTCCTCCTTCCTTCTTTCCTTTCCGCTCTCCTTGACAGAATTCTGACCTTCATCATGGTCTGACAACTCTCTTGCTTTCGTCCTGATTTCCCCTCACTAGTGTTTCCCCTAATAAATCCCTTTCACATCTAATTCCATTTTGAAATCTGTTTCCTAGAAAACCTGGACTAAAACAATTTGGAAAAACTGAAAGTTTAATCCTTCTGCCTTATTTCTTGGGGTTGCTCTCTCTAGGATCTACATCTTAGCCATCTCTCTCTCAATTCCCCTCGTCCTGCTTTCTAATTGAAGTTTTATTTTGGGCAAGAGAATGGCTAACATTATCATTCTATAAACACGTCAATTTTATTGTTTATTTTTGAAAGTATAATCTAGCTTCTAGCTTTCTTCTTACTTTGGAAAGTTAAGCTCTGGAAGTTCAGAACACAAAATCCCCAAACCAAATAAATTAAACAAAAATCCTTTTCTTCCCACAAAGCCTGGCTCTTTCCATACCATTTGTTCAACAATAGTCCATTCAGAAATTCAGTTTATACCTTGGTTTTAGATGTGTTCACCCTCCTTTTGTAGGTGATGCAATGAAGAAAGCTATCACTGATAATTAACTGGTGAAAAAAGTATAAAATAATTGTGGGAGAAGAACTTAAAAGTAATAGAAAACAATGTCATTTGGAATAAAAATCACTAAAGTGTCACTTAATATCATTTAGAATCAAAAGATTTTTATTCTCATCTGGGCACCCTTCCCTTCTCGTGATTTAGGACCAGGGAGAGGGATTGAGAGTTGTGTGCCAGGTCTAATTCAGTTATAAGAAGAGACTACATCTGTTTTTTTTTTTTTTCCTCACTTCATATCTCATTGATACCCTTTTAGGGGTATCAGCCCAGCATTTTAAAGCTTCTTGTGCACCACGGACTATCACAAACAGGACATGAGAATTGGAGCAAGTCAGCTCAAGGCCAGGACTTTGATCCTGGGAGGGAAATGGTGTGTATATGTAGAGAGGAGCCATGTTTTGATTTCAGAAGAGTGGCCTTATTGATATTCAGTTTGAAAGTGTACTGCAGAATGCTTTAATTCCCCAAGGAATAATCAGCAGAAGTAAGAAGAGTGTGTGTCTGTGGTAGAGGGGAAGGGAAGTGTCATGAAAAATTAAGGCTTCTACCTTTGACTGTGAAATTTGAAAAGAATCGAAGCTTTCTTTAAGAAATATGGCTGCTTTCAGTGAGATTAACTCAAAATGCAGGAGAAAAGAACTTCTAGGGGGACTCTTTCCATGATAACCATTAAGAGTTTTAAGCAGTTAACTGTCCTTCTTTTTAGGGTTTTTTTTTTTTTTTGGTAGGAAAATGGAACTTTGACAGTAGTTTTATCATAAAGAGAATGGTTGGCTGAGCAGGAGCTAATGGGGTTCCAGAGGACTCTGAAAGTCGGAGGGAAACCAGAGACTGGGGCCCTGGTCCTGGGTCAGGCCAGGCACAGCAGGGGTCTACTCTCCTCGAAGGCGAAGGCCAGGATCTGAGCAAGTGACTTGTTCATTTCCAGCCAGTGAAGGCCAGTGGAGTCACACTGACCCACAGAGACGTTCCCAGGCTACAGAAGCTGGGATCTCTGAGGGAGGTCGGTGGGGTAGCAGATGTGAGAATCACTGAGGAAGGAGCAGTGAAGGCCCTCAGTGGAGGGAGGTGAACGTTTCATCGAGTACAGCAGGGTCTTACAGGCCCTGCTGTAAGACCGCAGTGAGCTCAGCCACAATGTTCAAAAGAAACAGATGCTGGAAAGAGACATAGTTCCACCTGCTTAGAAGGGAAGAAATTAATAGATGGGAATAAACATCCTTTGTGGTGGCTTATGGGCCAAATATAAGAGAAGGGGAAATTTATAGAGTACATTTTGTTATTAAACCACATATTTCCCCATTCATTCTCTTTTTACATTTCTCCCACCATTTAACAGTGTTGAAGGTTTTTCATTGTTATGACCATCCGGGTAGAAATGCCACAGAAAACATAAAACCTAAATTCATATATTTGGATTGTTATAGTCACCTGGAACCTATAGCAGAAGCAAAAGTTTTGAAGACCCTGACTTTAATTGCAAAAGCTAAGCATTTAAGAGAGACACTATTTATCTATCTATTATACACACACATATTGATTTGGAAGATTTTGTTTATTTTTTATTGTGGTAAAATATACATAAATACAATTTACAATTTTAACCATTTTTTATTGTACAATTTAGTGGCACTAAGTATGTTCACATTATCATGCAACCCATCACCACCATCCATCTCCAGAACTTTTTCATCTTCCCAAACAGAAACTCCATTCCATTAAACAACAATTCCCCATTGCCCCTGCACCCCTGCCCTAGCAACAACCGTTCTACTTTCTGTCACCATAAATTATATCTGTTTATATTCATCTTTCTATTTATGAAATTATTTATAATTTCAAAAGCTTGTTTTTAATATTAAAAGCTATAGCCTGATACAGAGATATAGAGTACAAAGTTTATAACATGAACCACAATGTCTGGAAGAATTCCTCGATTTTAGAGAAAATTTCCCCACCATTCTGGGAGGAGATGATGGTTCTTTTCTGGATCAGGAAGAGGAGCTTGCAAAGGAGAACAAGAGAGTTCTATATGCCAGTGTTGGTCTCTGCCCCCTGTTCCTATCCTCTCCAGGGCCGGAAACACTGGTTTTGTGTGTGTGTGTGTGTGTGTGTGTGTGTGTGTGTGTGTTGCGGGGGGGAAGTGGGAGAGGCTTACATAAAGATGGGTGAGTGTACGATAGAACTCTCTGGATATATTTTAACCTCTCAAAGCTAATAAGTCTTATGTGTATTTTATATCTAAATCTATATGAGATAAGGTTAAAGGGTTAAGTATGTCTCTCTCTAGGTCTCTTTAAAAAGAGAAAGAAACTCTAAAAAGAATTACAGCTAATATCACTAATACCTTTGAGCAGGATAATTCTTCATTGCAGGGGTCTGTCCTGTGCATTGTAGAACTGTAGTGCCCCCCCACCCAAGTTGTTACAACCAAAAATGTCTACAAACAGAGGCAAATATACCCTGACGAGGGAAATCACCCCAGGTAAGACCCACTGCCATTACAGTAAGTTAGAGTTGGTTAGATCATTCCCTTTCATGCTGTGGGGACCAGGATGTCACAAGAAGAGAAAGCCATTGAGAATGGAGAGAGGGCACTGAAGGGGATATGGGGAGGAGACCAGTTTCTTATCTCATCATTTTGTACTAGGCTGAGTCTTTGTTGAGGTTTTAGATTTTTACTTGAATTTTTTTAAAACAAGATGTCAAATCTAAGTAATAAATTCACCTCCCTGAGAGCTTATCTAAATATAGGGAAAGGAAAATTTTCCCAAACAATAGGAAATAAAAAACATAACACATGTGTCTAGCAGACTAGGGTTGGTCAGGTTTTGGAGAGGGCAGTGAACAAGCTAGTTTTGTTTAATGTGTTCATTAGTGAGCTGCTGAAAAACAGTGAAATAACAGTCCTAAAGCAAAATCTGCAGCTAGACTAGCAAGCAGCTTAAGCTCCAGACATACATGTGTCCTAGGCAGAAAATAAAAAATTGAAATTGATTTGGCAAAATATTAGCTAACGCATTTGAAAAAAAAGTACGCACCACAGATATTCTGATGGGAAAATACATCTGGTGAGTAATATTGCCAAAAAAGCCCATGTACAGAATGAATTCTGCAATCTGATACCCAAATAAGAAAGGCCAAAACAATTTTGAGCTCTGGGAGTCCTGGAAAAACAATAGCTTCATTTGCTGTGCTCCTGAAACTCTGGGTGGTAAATATATCCAGGTGAGGTCACACCTGCAATTTCTCATTTACTTTGGCTTATTCCAGGTCTGGATAGACATAAATTATTTGGCTAACATTCAAGAGTGAGCAGTGATGAAAGTGGGGAAAGAGATGATTGGAGAAGATAGAAGGTAGGGGAGACAGAATATTATCAGTAGCTTCCCCAAGTGCCAAGAGTGAATACCATGCCAAATGAACCCATTGTAAGAGATTGATTTTTGGTGGAATCATTAAAAGTGACTCATACTCCAACAAGTGGGATGGCCATGAACAATGTACTGTTGTAATTTGCAGCAGACCCAAGCTGAAAGTAGTCTCATTAAGACTGAGATTTGTAAGAGATGCTGCTTATCCAATTTCATTTATTTGGAGCACCAGAATTAATTATAATAGGTAAGAGTCCACATATTCCCAGGCACTGTATACTACATGTTACCAGGAGGAGGTTCTTTAAATTGAGATTTTTAAGGCCAATAGAAAGATACCACACTATACATTTTATCATCTTCAACAAAATACTGAGGATCAATGCATGTGTATACATACATTATCTATCTATCTATTATGTATCTTGGTATCTATTTCTTAATCAAGTAATTAGATATAAAATAACAAGCATAGTCTAGAGAAAAATTTGTGTCCTTGTTTGATGTCCACCCTAATCCACGTGTCCCTTGATGCATTCCTCCTGACAAGTTTGTGCTGGGGTATCCATTTCTTATTGAAAGGTCTTTGAATTAATCCTGGAAGGAGTATACTAAATATATGTGGCATTCTTTGGAGGTGAGCTAATAAATATCCTTATTATGTAGGTTTTAATATACTTTGGCAATATCGTTTTTTATGGAAATACATATGGAAATGTTCTAATATCTATAAATTTTTCTTGATAAAATTAGATTCATTATATATTATTTTGTTTTTAAAATAATCCTTTCACGAATATGTATATTCTACATGTATTGAGGGTCGTTGATATAAACTAAAATGATTCAATTCCACTAACTTTTGGTATTTGCTTGTTACTCTTACATCTTCAAAGTACCTTAAAACAACTTGAATCACCTTAAAATGTTTACCTTCATGTCAAATAGTTAAATAAGACCTTAAAAAAAGTAAATTACTTTCCATTTTAATACTTAGATCTGGTTTGATAAATACCATCCTGTGCAGGTATCTGTAATGGCTCCCTTCTCACCTGGGTGGGGAAACAGAGGAGTCCAACCAAACTCTGCTAGAGCTACTCTCTCCTTCAGGTTCTGATTCTGGCCCCTTACCCTCCTACCCCTCAAGCTTTCTCTTTAAATCCTCTTGCTCTGGTCTGATTTCCCCAGTTTCCCCAGTACTATTTCCTAATCTAAAAACAATTAACATTCATTTAATAGTAACTATTAATATAACCTAATACTTCTAATCAATCTGTATAACAATTTCCTTGGTTCTTCATTAAAAGAATATGTAGTCCATGGTTATTGTAGTTTATGCCAATCAGGTCTGAAAATAAACTACTAAAGGTGTTTGTTTAATTCTCGAGGTGTTTTATAATTGGTTAATTGAAGACAAAACATTTAAATGAGAGGAAGTGAAAAGACCTAGTGAGCTGAAGCTAGCTATTCTTTTTGCTGAGCAAAGCTGCTTGGGGTTGTTTAGTGCTTGAAGACAGGCTGACGTGCTTTAAGAATCAAGGATATTTCTGATGAGAATACAGAGAAGGTGCTCCAAAGAATTGTTAGGAAACTCAAAAGAGCATCCCAGAATGTGACTGGTAGAAGGTTCTTAAAAACAAAAAGCTGCTTTGGCAGAATGGCTTTATCATCAATTAATATGCTGCTGTTGGTCTTTAAAAACTTTATTTCACAACTGAATTTTTGAAATTACTTGTATTACTTTAACCTGTTCCCAAAAGTTGTTATGTTTGATCTACCAAGCTGTTTCATTCTGGTATACCTTCAGAGGTATAATGAACCAGAGGTCCAGAAAATACTGATATACTACCACCTTAGGATTCCTTGGCATTCAAAGATGGCTATAGTATAGTGATTACAAAATGAAGCACAAGTCTGCATTGTTATGCAAAGATGAAAATGTGAGTTCTCCTGATCCTTCTTAGTGAAAGAAGTTTATCCATGTGATCATGGATAAACACTAGGCCTGCTGCCTCATTCATGTGTTTCTAATGTTCATGAACCCTTTGAGATTAAAGCAGAACTAAATGAAATTGAGAACAAAAGAATCATACAGAAGATCAGTCAAACCAAAAGCTGGTTTTTCAAAAAGATAAACAAAATTGATAGCCCTCTTACTAGACTGACAAGAAATAGAAAGGAAAGGACTTTAATAAACTCAATCAGAAATGAAAAAGAAGAAGTCACTACACACATCATAGAAATACAAAACATTGTCTTTGAATATGATAAAAATCTATATGCTCAAAAGCTACAAAATGTGGAGGAAACACACAACCTCCCTAAGCTCAATCAGGAGAAAATAGAACTCATGAACAGACCAATATCAAGTGCAGAAATTGGAGCAGCAATAAAAAATCTTCCAAAAAAAAAAACGTCCCAGACCAGATGGTTCACTTATACTGCAAAAATTATTCCAAAACACTGAGAAGGATCGTATCCTCCCTAACTCATTCTACGAAGCCAATATCACCTTGATACCAAAGCCAGGAAAGGATGTAGCAAATAAAGGAAACTACAGACCAATATCCCTCATGAATATAGATGCAAAGATTCTCAAAAAAATTTTAGCAAACTGAATCCAACATCACATCAAAAAAATAATTCACCATGACTAGGTGGGCTTTATCCCAGGTGTGCAAGGCTGGTTCAACATATGTAAATCTATAAATGTAATTCACCACATAAATAAAAGCAAGAACAAAGACCATATGATTCTCTCAATAGATGCAGAAAAAGCATTTGATAAAATCCAGCACACTTTATGATTAAAACCCTCAACAAAACAGGCATAGATGGGACATTTCTTAAACTTATTAAGGCCATATATGACAAACTCACAGCCAATATCATATTGAATAGGGAAAAATTGAAAGCATTCCAGCTTAGAACTGGAACCAGACAAGGCTGCCCACTATCCCCACTTCTATTCAACGTAGTGTTGGAAGTCCTTGCCAGAACAATCAAACAATAGAAGGGAATTAAGGGTGAGCTTTCAGATTCTGACCTCAAACATTTAAGTTATGAAAGAACAGAATTTTCCATGTAAGGATTATGTGATTTAGACTATAGGTTTACTTTTTTACTAGAGACAGCATTTTCTTTCTGTCTGAAGGGTTAAGGATGGGAGGGTATTAATATTTGGTAGTTTGTTGTTGTTGTTTTTCATCTTTTCATGCATGTTAAAACAGATGAAAGCCATAATAAGTATGTCTGGTGATAAGACTTCAGAATTCTGTATTAGTATTTCAGTGCCTAGTCTAGATCTGCAACTGTCTCCTCTTCAATAAGATTAAAATTGAAGCAGGCAGTTCAGTGTGATGAATGCAGAGTAATTTAATAGAGATAATTAAAATGTAGAATTGTCTTTGATTTAGGAACACTTGGGATAATTTTCTTCTCCATCTGAATGCCTATTTAAATTGCCTTCTATACCTAAAATGTTCTTATTTATCTATGGTCATCCTAGCATTTTAAGTACAACAAAAGTACTCTTTAATTCAGTGCTACAGCTCAGGATGGGTTTCTGAGTCTGTGACTACTGACAATTATGCCACATTAATAAAATCATAGCAGTTTGGAAAGAAAATTTCTTGGAGTACTGCAGTACAATTTCATAACTACAACGGACCCTAGAAGTTATTTAATCTAATGTCTTCGTTTTATATAGAAGAAATAAGACTTAGAGGAATGGAAAATTGTGTCTATCACACAACTGGTTGGCCCTAACAATCTATGTTTCTTTATTCTGGGTCCAAAGTTGTTCTCTCTGTGTCTTGGTTCTGCCATATAAAACTGTTCTCATGACATATTACTGCCAGATATGCATATAGTTAAGGAGCTTCTGCAGAAGCAGCATAGCTTAGTAGGTAAGAATTTGCACCCTGGGCTGAGTTGGTTCTGGTTTACAAAACTGGCTCTACTGATTATGATTTTAGGTAAATTACTTAACTTCTTCTAGCCTCAGTTTCCTCATCTGTAAAATAGAGGTAATAATCTCACCAAAGTTACAGGTCACTGTAAGGGTCAAACAAGGCTCTGGCACATATTATGAACAGAATATATTCCAGAATAAGTTCCCTATACCTGGTTTTGATAACTATAAATTGAGTTTAGTAATTTTAACATTATCTCTTTATTTTAAGCTGACAGAATTCAGTAAGTAAGGGGTAGGAAGTTTCAAATCTATTCAGACTAACAAACTGGTCCTAATGTTTTGATTTGTCAAATCTAGTTGGGGTGTATAAATTGGAAATCTAAATCTTTACCACCACCATTTCAGGCAGCAAATCTTCTGTCTCAACTTGTGACGTTCCAGGGATGGAAATTTGAGACCCCTTTAGTGAAAACCATTTTTAGACTATAATCACCATCTTCTCAGTTTACATAAATGATAAAACATCAAGAAGAGAAGGAAGTCAAACTTGAATTTACTGAATGCTTGTAGGAATGTATATAACAAATTTCTTAAGTGTGTATCTTAGGTTGAGTTTCCCCAGAAGCAGATGCTGAGGCACAGATTTGAGAGTAAATAGTTTATTTGGGAGGTGATCTTAAAGAGCATCAATAGGGGAGCAGAAAATGAGACAGGGAAAGAGAGGAAGTTCATTATCAAGCATGTTATTGCTATGTGCAGCTGGGGTTCAGTCTCCCTGGGGAAGTAGATTTATGACATCTGACAGGTGAAGAAGCTACGATATTATCCTTCAACTTCAACTATTCTTGATGGAAAGATGCTCCTGAAAATTAAATATTTTCTGACAATTCCAGCCTGTCCCATGCATGGGCTGAGAGAAAGCCATGTGCCAGAGTATTGCAGTGGAATGCTGCTGGCATGAACTTGATTGATGGATACGAAGGGCATGCCCTCTATAGTATGTCTTATGATAAAAACATTAACCACTGGAGAGCATCTGCCCCTAGAGTGTGAATTATGAAACTGAAGAATCAGGTATATATATCTAATGAAATGTTCCTGAAGAAATAGACTCATAGACTCTTCTGTATCCTCAGAAATGGTAGGGGAAGGTGGACCACAGGACCCCTTTTGCACATGAGGATGCATATACCCAAATTCACATCATTCCAATCCCATTTCCTTTCCTCATTTTATGTACATTTGGGAAATGTGGCCTATTAGAAATCATTCTTATTGAATCAGGTCCCATTTATTTATTTTTGTTTTTGCTGTGATTGCTTTGGGGGTCTTATTCATAAATTCTTTGCCTAGGCTGATATCTATAAGAGTTTTTCTGACCTTTTCTAAAATTCTTATGGTTTCATGCCATAGGTTTAAGTCTGTTATCCGTCATGAATTAATTTTTGTGAGTGGTGAGGATGTGGATCTCGTTTCGGTCTTCTACAATTTTCCCAGCACCATTCATTGAATAGGGACTTTTTCGCCCAGTGTATGTTTTTGTTTGCTTTGCCAAGACCACATGGCCATATGATGATGGTTTTATATCTGGCTTCTCTGTTCTAATCCATTGGTCTAGGTCTCTGTTCTTGTGCCAATACTATCCTGTTTGGTTACTATAGCCTTGTAGTATAGCTTGAAGTCTGGTAAAGTGATGCCTCCTGATTAGTTCTTTTTGCTTAAGGTTGCTTTGGCTATTCAGGGTCTTTTCTGGTTCCATACAAAACATAGAATTATGTTTCCTAGATCTGCAAAAAATGATGGTACTTTAATGGGGATTGCATTGAATCTGTAAATCACTTTGGGTAGTATAAACATTTTAGCAATGTTGATTCTGCCAATCCATAAGCATGATCTGTTTTTCCATTTGTTTATATCCTCTCCAGTTTCCTTCCTCAGTATTTCATAGTTCTCATCATAGCAGTCTTTCATCTCCTTGGTTAAATATATTCGTAGGTATTTTATTTTCTTTGTTGCTATTGTGAAAGGTATTGTGTCTTTGATTTGATTCTCAACTTAACTGTTGTTGGTGTATAGGAATACTACTGATTTGTGTACATTGTTTTTGTAGCCTGAGACTTTGCTGAATATATTTATCAATTGCAGGAGTCTTTTGGCAGAAACTTTGGGTTTTTCTAGATATAGGATTATATCATTAACAAAGAACAATAGTTTGACCCCTTTATCCCCATTTGGATACCCTTGATTTCCTTCTCTTGACTTATTGCTCTGGCTAGGACTTCCAGCACTGTGTTGAACAGAAGACAGTAATCAGCCTTGTCTGGTTCCAGTTCTAAGCGGGAATGCTTTCAGTTTTTCCCTACTCAGCATGATGTTGGCTGTGGGTTTGTCATATATGGCTTTTATAATGTTGAGACATGTTCCATCTATGCCTATTTTCTTAAGAGTTCTTATCATTAAAAAGTGTTTAATTTTGTCAAATGCTTTTTCTACAACTATTGAGAGGATCATATGGTCTTTGTTTTTGCTTCTATTTATGTGGTGAATCCCATTTATAGATTTACGTATGTTGAACCATCCCTGCATCTCTGGGATGAAGCCCACTTAGTCCTAGTGGACTATTTTTTTGATGAGCAGCTGAATTCGATTTGCTAGGATTTTACTGAGAATTTTTGTGTCTATATTCATAAAGGATATTGGTCTGTAGTTTCCTTTCTTTGTTGTGTACCTTCCTGGCTTTGGTATCAGGATGATACTGGCTTTGTAGAATGAATTGGGGAGGATTTCTTCCTTCTCTATGTTATAAAATAATTTCTGCAGTTTAGGTAACAGTTCTTTGTAGGTTTTGTAAAATTCAACTGAGAAACCATCTTGCTCAGGAATTTCTTTTTCTGGGAGATTTTTTATTGCTGCCTCAATTTTGTTACTTGATATTGGTCTGTTCAGGAGTTCTATTTCTTCCTGACTGTGCCTAAGGAGGTTGTGTGTTTCCAAGAATTTTTTCATTTCCTCCACATTTTCATGTTTACGTATATAGAGATTTTTATAGTCTTCAGAGATGATATTTTGTATTTTAATGGTATCAGTTGTAATATCTCCTTTTTCATTTTTGACTGAGCTTATTAGGGTCCTTTCTTTTCTGTTTTTGGTTAATCTAGTTAGAGGCCTGTTGATTCTGAATCACCAAGGAAACAATCAATAGAGCAAATAGCCAACAGAATGGGAGAGAATATTTTCACGCTATACATTCAATAAAGGGCTAATAACCAGAACCTACAAAGAACTCAAGTGAATCAGCAAAAAAGCATCAAACAACCCCAATAAAACTGGGCAAAAGACATGAACAGAAGCTTTTCAAAAGAAGATAGACTAATGGCCAATAAGCCTATGAAAAAATGCTCAATGTCTTTAAATCATCAGGGAAATGCAAATCTAAACCACAATGTGATATCACCTAACTCCAGTGAGACTGATTTTTATCAAAAAGCCCCAAAACAACAGATGCTGGCATGGATGTAGAGAGAAAGGGGCACTTACACACTTTGGTGGGGACTGTAAACTAGTACAATCTTTATGGAAAGTAATATTAAGATATTTCAAAGAACTAAAAGTAGACCTACCATTTGATCTAGCAATATCACTACTGGATATTCACCCAAAAGAAAAAAAGATATTTTATAAAAAAGATATTTGCACTTGAATGTTTATAGCAACACAATTCACAATGGCAAAGATGTGGAAACAACCCAAGTGCCCATCAATACATGAGTGGATTAATAAAACGTGGTATATGTATACCGTGGAGTTCTACTCAGTCATAAATGGTGAATTAATACCTTTTGAAACAATCTGCATGGAATTGGAAGCCATCCTTTTAATTTTGAAGTATCACAAGAATGGAAGAACAAAAACCATATACTGACTACTAATTTGAAACATATATAAACACTCATGTGTACATATGGTATTAAAATTCAATGGAAATAAAGCAGGTGGGTGAGAGGAGGAGGGGATAGGTAAATTCATACCTAAGGTGTACAGTGCACACTATCTGGGTAATGGACACACTTATAACTTTGACTCAAACTGTACAAAAGCAATTCATGTAACCAAAATGTTTGTATCCCTGTAATATTCTGAAATGATAAAAAAGATAAATATTGTGTATGTTTGGGAAAAAACCAGAAACCATTCTAAAACACAACAGTAAGTTATTACTTCTATTGTGTCTGTTTTCCACTCAGGACACAGTGGTGAAATGTTTATCAAGTTGGTGGAAACATCAACAGTCCATGATTTGGCTCGTATTTAAGGATCGTATTCTGGAAAAATTCACTTGAGGACTAATTATAAGTGGGCACAGAAGGATAATATAAATAATATTGAAAGAATAACAATATAAGGAAAGTTAGCATGAATCTAACTCAAAGTTCAGAATAAGTTCAAGCTGTTACTCTGGCATATGCTTTCACTTGGGACCGTAGTGAAGGGTGGGAAATTTCAAAATTACCCAACATGTTTTCTTATTGTACTTGGAAAGATGTCTAGTATTTTTTCCTTTTCTTTTTCCATTTATGAAATGAGCCCAATTCCTGTGTTTCTGGGATGTCTTCACACAGCTAAGAATTAAGGCACTATCTTCAGTCTTTCTTCTTCTCTACAGAATTACTAACCTGCTAATTAGGAAAAATACTAAGAGTATGAATTGAGTTTACATGCATGTCTTGCTATAACTATAATGCAATGGCATCTTTATCTTTTTCATTCAAGGTTTTAAATAAAGGAGCCCTCTTAAAGATGTCTTTTTAATAACTTGATAATACAGAATATCAATAACCTACTGTAATGTTGTGAAATATATATTGGGTCCCCATTTCCTGATAGATAGCTCCTGAAACCCTTGGATAAGAGTGTCTTTTGTATGCTAATGAGATGACTAGTGCCCAGCAGCCTCTTAACTTCAGGATTGGGGGCTGGTCCCTGGAAAGACCAAGGAATGATTAGAGGACTGGGATTTTCAGCCTCATCCTCTAACCTCTTGGGAGGGATGAGGGGCTGAAAGTTAAGGTTAAGTCGATTACCAATGGCCAATGAATTAATCAATCCTGGCTACACAACGAAGCTTCAATAACAGTCCAAAAGGGCTGGGTTGAGGGGGCATTTCTGGATAGCTGAACATGTGGAGGATCCTAGAGGACGGCGCCTGGAGAAATCATAGAAGCTCAGAGCATTTTCCCTGTATCTCATCCTATGCATCTTTTCCATCTGACTGTTCATCTGTATCCTTTGTAATAGTCTTTATGATAAACTGGTAAACATAAGTGTTTTCCTGAGTTATATGAGCCACTCTGACAAATTAATCAACCTGAGGAGAGGGTTGTGGGAACCCCACTTTATAGACTGTTGGTCAGAAGTTCCGGAGGCTGGACTTGCAACTGGTGTCTGAAGTGGGGACAGTCTTGGGGACTGAGCCCTCAACCTGTGGAATCAGATGCTATCTCCAGGTAGATAGTATCAGAGTTTAATCGAATTAGAGGGCAACCATCCGATGTCAGCTACAGAATAGGTTACTGGTGGGAAGAAATCTTCAAGCACATTTTGATGTCCAGATGTCACAGAAGTGATTTGTATTGTAAGATTATAATAGGATAAATTGATTTTTTTTTCCTTTTTTTGAACACATCTACTCTGCAGAAGCAGCTTGTGGGTAAGAATTATACATTAGAGTAGTAGCTAATATACAATTAAAATGAACATTGTAAGAACCACAGTTGTGGAGGTAAATTAATTTCTCTTTTGTTATGCATGTGTTATAATAAGAATAGTAAACCCAAAATATTTAAAAATGTATCTACAAAAGCAGAGCATTGGGCATTAAGGAGAAGAATTAGACAAAAAGCTGGATCTGGTCAATACTATGCTTTGATTGATTGTTTACAGATCAATCACCAGCAAAGGCTGAATAGGGACATTAGACATGTTTGGCTGTTTTTGAAGACTGCAATCAGTTAATGGATTATTAGAGGACTAGCTATTAAATATCTGATTAATGACTAAGTAATCAATTAGAAAATGGTTAAATCCCTTATATTAAATTTTAAAAGTGAAGGATTTATAAACTATGGTCCATGGGTTTAATCCAGTCCAACATTTGTTTTTATAAGTAACGTTTTTTGGAAACTTTAGAGATTTTCTTTTACATATGATTTATGGCTGTTTTTACATTACAGATGGAAGAGCTGAGTATTTATGGCAGAGACCAATGGCTCCCTAAGCCTAAAATGTTTACTATTTGGCCTTCTACAGAAAAATTTTGCTCATGTATGCTATAGAGATGTGACTCTCTCTCTACTCTCTCTTACTCCCTGTATTCAAAATATGTTTAATGCTGGTCCAGAACCCAAGGACATGGGTTTCATTGGCACGTGCACATGTTAACATGCCCTTGTGATGCTGTGGTCTGCACTCTTACAAATTAATGCTATTAGCCATAAGAGGCGTCGGTGCACCGAAACTTAGAATCTGGATTATTAAAAATCATAAAGATCATATAGGTTGAAGTTCTAATGTTATAGCTTAGGAAAATAAGACCTAAAGAGTTTAAGAGATTTGCTCAAGATTACTCAGCTCATGGTAGAGGCAGGGCACCATTTATCCTAAAGTAAAACCCAGAGAAAGCCCTTCTGTTGTGAACCAGTTCCTTCTGAGAAAAGGCAGGGAGGATTAACTTTGCTCTGTCAAGAACAGTCCTCCACTCTATGCTGAGTACATTCAGTTACTCTAATGCAGTGGTTCTCAAACTTTAGTATGCACCAGAATTACGTACAGGGCTTGTTAAAATAAAGATTGCTGGTCTTAATTCCTCCTTTCCCCAAAGTCACTGATGCAGTGGGTCAAGGCGAATCTCAGGCATTTGCATTTCTAGTAAGTTTTCCAGGCGATGCTGATGCCGCTGGTCTAGAGACCACACTTTAAGAGCCACTGCTTGAATACAGCTGGGATTGATTAATTTCTGCCCCTCTCAGGTGTAGGCACTTCACTCTAAAGCTGAAGCAACCATGATCTGCTCATGGTTTGTTAAAATGGTAATTAACAAAGAGCTAGCAACTATCTCCTTCAAGGTGATTCTTTTACACTAGTGCATTATACCAATTAAAGCAAAAAAAAAGAACAAGAAAAAATGAAACCAATCAAGTCTTAGTTATCAAACTCTTGGAGGGAAGCAAGGACAGATAAAGAAAAGATAATACAGAAAATTTTCATTCGGTGGGCTTATTGCAGTCAACAGTAGAAGGTAGGAGTATTTGTGAGTGTAGCAGAGGAGGGACAAGACATTATAAGGTGTTGGGATGTCAATATGTTGTCAGTATTTTTAGGTTTATGATTCATTAAGTAATGAATCACAAAATTTAACTGCGAGAGAACTAGCACTATCTTCTCCCTGTTATACAAAATTGAGTTGATTTAAGGTATATGTATGCAGATTCACATAAATTTTATTCCATATAAATTTTATGTTAAAAAGCTCAATTGGCCATATGCTCATAAATTCACAAAATGCCTTTATGGTCATGGGCTTCCCCCCACCCCTGACAGGCTTCTTTTATAACAAGAAAAATAAAGAACAGAAATGATATTAAGCACTTAATGTCTCACAACAAACCAGTAATACGACAAAGAAAAATGCTAAGTTCCCTTGATTCTTAGTAAGGCAGACATTAATGGAAATGAATAAGGAATAGCATTTTATTTTTCTTGGATACTTTGTAATTTAAGTTGTTTTGCCTTTTCTTGAGGGAAAAAAAAGAGGGAGATATTTAATCTCGAAAGATTAAATTTGAACCAGGCAGTGGTGAGCAAATATAATTCACACCCCACCCTCTCACCAATCACCAGTAAACACGATTAAAGTGGCTTCTTATAAGAAAAAGTTCTGAAGATTCAGGACTGGGAAAATTTAAACCTGATGTTTCTCACTTCCGTCCAACTTCTCCTTTGTCTGTTGCAACACTTGACTTTTCCTCTGCATCTGTGCCCGTGGATTACTGGGCTGCTGGCACTGTGGTCTCCCTGGCTATTACCCCTGGGATTATGAGGTCCAAACTGGGCATGTTTGAAACTGAGCTCACCCCCCTTCCCTCTTCTGCCCCCAATTGCTCCCTCTCTGATAAGGAGCTGCATCCTTATTTCTGTCAAAGTTATCATTGCTGTCTAGTCCCATAAGCTCAAAACCTCAGAGTGAACCCTGCCAACTCTTCTTCCCTCTCAAATTTAACCTGCTCTCAACTTTCTCAGTTCCTCTTTTATAATGTCTTTTATAACCATCTCCTTCTCTTTTCCCTCCTCCTCCTCTCACACAATCTTTCTGCCCACCTTAAAGCCTCCTCAGTGCCCACTGGTTAAAAGCTTGGTCATACACCTAGACTTCTGCTGCCAGCTCCAGTGCTGCGTAGCTGGGGGACTTTAATTTCCAAATGCTGAACCTCGATTTCATCATTTCATTTCTAAAATTGGAATAAGAATACCTGCCTAGAAGTTGTTATGAGGATTAAATAACATACACAAAATGCTTAGTATAGCATCTGACACATGGTAAGTGCCCCCAAATAAAGTGATTATATAAGTTATCATTTAAGAGGAGAATTTATAATGTAGCTTCAACTTTCATTTGTCCCTTGCATACAGATACTTACTTTTATATATAATTTTGTATTCAAAATCTTATTTTCTCAAAGTTCCCCAAATTATATAATCTTTAGCTTCCACAAAATCTGGATCTACCCTGCTTTTGAGAATGTAAGGGGGCCATATTAATAATCAGGCATGGACAGCGGGGATAATTTAGGACTGTGCTGTGCAGGTCAAAACATGTTGTCACTGTTGAGAGAAGCAATTCGCCAGGAGTCCCAAGAGCGCCTCTGCATTCTTGCTGGGTATGCCAGCAGTGCAAGGCTCTGACCACTTTTGATCTGAACCGTCCTCAGAGTTGTGTTTGCAGCAAGCAACCTTGAGGGATGAGACAGTTACTCCTTCCAGGAAAAAGACCAGTCTTGCTTACTTCTTGCTGTAACAAGGTTGGATTCTCCGTGTTCCTCAGCTGTGACACAAAACCTCTCCGTGTGTAATAATCATCTGGGCCCCATGAGACACGGAAGAAAGGAAGCTGACAAGAATATGCTGATGCTCATGCTTCTTGAGTAATGAAGTCCTTTGTCTCTGACACAGAAATCTTGTGCCTTCTACTAGACCCATAAACAGCAGCATATTTGTGTTTTCATTCCTTCTAGTTCCCACCATTTGGAATACTGCTTCATTGGGAAACAATTCCTTCTTCTTTTATAAAGAGGGGATGGGGATATACTCAGGAAGTAGATATCAAGTCTATGGGGGTCTATAAAGAAAAAAAATCAATATATATCTTGCATAAATATATTTTGTGTCAATCATTTGTGTAACCAGAAACCTGTTCTACCTACCTCAAATGTAAATATACATACACACACATATATATTTATATATCTGATGATCATAGCTACTGTATATAGTGCTTACTATGTGCTAGATACTATTCTAAGTGCTTAACATTCATTAATTCATTTATTCCTCACAACTCTAAGTTATAGATTATTATTATACACATTTTATTGAAGAGAAAATTAAAGCACAGAAACATTATGTAACTTGCTCACAGTCACGTAGTAAGTTATTGATTCCGGATTCTATCACAGCTAGTCTGATCCTAAAAGAAAATTTGTTGTAAAATTCAAAATAAATGCTATTTTCCCCTTTTTCCAATATGAATAAGTATGAAGATGAAAGATAGCCTGCTACTGTATGGGTTGGCCCTGCACAAATATGTTTAAAATGTGCAGGCAGCAGGAGGACTTGCTGTGCCTGAATGCAGGACACCAAATAGGAAGACTTGCACGCAGGATGCACTCCGTCCCTCATAAACAGTCATTTCCACCACTGGAAAAATGGCACAATGCATGTCAAGCTTTCAGCAATCAGATAAGCAATTCATCTTCCACAATGGATGAGAAAGCACTCTATATAGAGAGAAAAGCAAGAAATGTTTCCTTCAACACTTACTGCGCAGAGAGAGTGGTGAACATTCTTATACAGCATTTTAAAATTTTTAGGGTGCTTTCCTATTTTCCATTTCTATTGAATCTTACTGTTATGAATTGAACTGTGGTCCCCCAGCTCAATTCATATGTCAAAATACTAATCCCCCAGTACTTCAGAATGTGACCTTATTTGGAAATAGGGTCATTGCAGATGTAATTAGTTAAGATGAGGTCATATTGGAATAGGGTGGGCCCCTAATGAAACATGACTAATGTTTTCATGAGAAGGGGAAATTTGGACACAGATGGGCACACAGGAGAATGCCATGTGAAGATGAAGACAGCGATCAGGGTGATGCAGCAGGAGCCAAGAATGCCAAAAAGTGCCAGCAAACCACCAAGCGCTGGAGGAGAGGCATGGAACAAATAATCCCTTGTGCCTTTGGAGGGAACACGGCCCTGCTGACACCTTGATATCAGACTTCTGGCCTCCAGAACTGTGAGACAATAAATTTCTGTTGTTTAAGCCACTCAGTTTGTGGTGGTTTATTACAGCAGCCCTAGAAAACTAATATAACTACAAAGACTCTCTGAGACAAATAGATCAGGGGGTGATTCTAAAGGTGGCTGGAGTCTGATGGAGTCACTGCCAACAGCAGCTGAGGGCCATGGTAGCCGAGGGTGAGAACAACAGGATGCTGCCAGGTGGAAGTCAGGGGACCCAGGTTGGGTCCTCTTGCAGTATCTCCCTGCTCACATGGGTAAGGAGAGGAATAGGAGGTTGGTTAGATTGGAAGATGAGGCCTGAGTTAGCTTCCGGGAAGCCTGAAAGTGCAGGCAGCCATTTCCCAGTGGCTGAATGTCTGTCTTACTCTAAGAAAGTGGTGTCCTCAAGAACCATTAGAGGGCAGAGAACTTGATACTCCCACCTCAACCAGACCAAGATGTACTTTGGTCTGCAGACTTTTCCACCTTATTGCAATTTCTCAATGTATTGGATTCGCATGGTCAACCAACACCCTCTTTGCTTTATCTCATCTGCAGACCATAACAAATTGTGACTACACTTTTAAGGTCAGAAAGAGTAAATTTGCTCACATACCAATAGTTACAGAACATGAGCCAGCTATATTCTACTTCTGAGGCTTTTCCCCTTTAATTGTAAATTTACAGCTATTCAATGGATAACTGAATTGGCTGGAAGTCTGATATCAAGATTATTATAGTCAGAAAATAAATCTCTTTCAAATTCATCATCCTAAAAGCATCCAGTTCTTCTCTCTTGGGAGCTAATTTTGGTATCTTCATGGTGGAGAGGAGGGAAGCCCAGCCTGGGTCAGGAAACCGATTGTCTCCTAGGTAATATGGAGCAAGTTGGTGGGTTCTGTCTCAGTACCCTTTGTCAGAGTGAGCTGCAGCCAACTGGAAGAAAGCTCCTAGCAACACGTCTGCTATGAATGGCAGGAAATTAATTTTTCTTTATTTTTCTCCTTTTATCTTGAAGGGTTTTTTTTGTAAAAAACTGTATAAAGGTGCTATCATTCCCCTTATAATGTCCAATTAGGCCTAGATAAACATGAGTGCAACCTTAAACCCACTGAATTGAAACTTGGTTGGTCTCTCCATCATAGGGTTGACAGATAAAAGAATATTCAGTTCAATTTAAATTCCAGCTAAATAACAACTAATTTTGTGCTACAGATATCTCCCAAATATTTCATGGGACTATGTATGTAAAAAAATTATCCATTGCTTACCTAAAATTCAAATTTAACTTGCTGCTTTGTATTTTTATTTGCTCTATCCGGTAACACTTTTCTATCAAAGATGGGATTTTTCTATCCCTGTTTTTCTGTTCCTCTAATTAAATAAGATGTTTCTTGGTTCCTTTTTTTTTTTTTCCTTAGAAAAGATGTTCTTTGAGTATGTCCTAGAACAGTATTTTTCAAAATGTTTTCCCTGATCACTAAATTAAATCATTTGAGTACTAGTTAAAATGCTAATTTATGGATCTCACTTAAGTTATGCTTAATAATCAGATTCTCAAGCACCCAAGAGAGTCTTATGCACTGTAATTATGAGAAGAAATGACACCTAGGATATTTGCTCCTCAATTCAAGCTTGATGTGACAGTTCTCTCTCCCACTACAAAATATATTACCCTGAGCAATGGTGGTCTCAACCAAAGGAGCCACTGAGGACATGCTGACATTTGATAGAACTGACATACTATTGAATTTTATCATGTTATCAATTATTTAAAATAACAGTATTGATTGCTAATGGCTTTCTAGAAATCATCAAAATATATACCTGTATTTAACTAAATTTATAAAAAAATAACACATATACTTTTTATCTATTCAAATAATTTGCCCACATGTGTGTTTATTGGTATGCTAGTCTCCAGGGTCAGGCCTGCAGGTAATCTATCATTTGCAATACTTTTATATTTCTAGGTATTCAAAATATATCACAGATACAACACTGCATGAAACAATAAGGAATCCAGAAAGGTTTGGTTAATTCAGCTTTTATATGGTTTATCAAAAATATATAATATTAAGGTGATATATGATGTAATTTTAAAAACTCTAGGTAACAAATTATTTTCTAATGCAAAGTATTGCTCTCTTTAAGCTTGCTTCCTTATCTGAAAGATAATGATAGTCATAGTACTACTTCATAGGTATTGGGGGAGAGACATGATCAGATTTACTTTGGAAAAAATCATTCTGGCTTCCCTACTTCCTTCAGGCAATAAACAACCTCCCCTTCCTTTACTTTGTCTTCACTGTTTACAGTTGTTTGTTTTGTCTGGTTTTCCATGCATATCTTCCTTGATTAAATGTTCTTCTGAAACCACAAGTCTAAAACTTATTTATCTTTACAACTTGTGATGCAAGATGCCGTGCAAATAATAGGGAATCAACAATCATTTTGCAAATGAATGCCTGGTTGGACAAACGTGCCTTTGATTTATTAAGAGCCACGTAAATGCTGGTGCTGTAATGAATTAGTACATAGATGGGACCAAAGAAAGCAATACAACCAGCCCAAATCTTCAAAATAGAATAAATGACAGAAACCCAGGAATCCACTCCTCTCCGAGGATGGCAGTTTTCACAGCATGTAAATCCCTCTGCACTGCATTAAGGTAGAATAATTTTGTCACAGGGTATTTTGATCTATTCAGAGTAAATGTGTATTTATCATCTTGGTCTTTTTTTAATATAAAGTCATCACAAGAAAAATAACTCAAATTGTAAAGGTGATATTTCTTGGATATATGTCATATGAAAAGGAGATTCTTTTATCTGCACATACGCTGCTAACTATGTTATGCTGTTAGCTATGGCTAACTGTTGTTATTGGCTGATGTCCTTACTGATTTTCTGCATTTAGGCCAGAATCACGGGAACAAGATGGAAGAATAACACCACCTTGTATTTTCATATCGTCACAATTTGTGTGTCCTGAACTGTTTCACAGATGTTGCCCAAATTTATGTGGAATGTGTAGCATGTGTAACACTGAGAAGTTAAGGCCCAAGGAGTCCTGATTCTAAGCTAAATTTTTGTTGGTTAGAGCAAGTGTGCCAAGGATGTTTCCCACATTTCTGCTTATACATGTAATGCACCAGACAAAAATTTACCACCCAAAGATCCAGTGGGGTATGGAAGGCTGGTTAAGCCAGCAGGACTGCTAACTGAGAAAGGAATGGGGGCAAAGACTGGATCACCACCTGGGCTGCATAACAGGCAGGAGGGTTGGCTGTCTGTGTTTGGGCTTTTGGAAGCCTGTGGAGCAAGGGAGATTTTAGCCAGCAAATGCGGGAAAGAATGAGAGTGAGAAGACTTCAAGATGGCAGGAAGTCAAAAGAGGACTGAGTTCAGATAAGATGGATTGAACAGAATGTTTGTTGAAAACCTGCTCTGGGGTGTTTAAAATAAAACTGCTTTTCCCAAATCTTTTCCCAAAACTTCAGTAACATATACATTGCTGAATTTTTTATTGAGAAATTATTTAGAGGCCACTCTTCATTAAATCAGTCTGGACAGTGTCCATATAAGCCCACTCTTGCAAATCATTTTTGGAAACATGATTGTGCTCCACAAAACCCCTCTATGACTTGTACTCTTTTATGGCTGACTGTCTTTTCCCACCTCATCCTTTCATAAGCATCACCACTGACAACTGCCTCCTTAGGTTCTCCTAAAGGGATGTATGCTTAGAGGAATAAAAGAAAAATAAAGGGATGGAGGAGAAAAAAGCGTAGGAAACTGTTCCGTATCAGTTCCCACGGTGAAATGGGGATTTGGGTGTTTTATTTTGTCCAATCCCCCTAACCCCTCTGGTATCCATCATCTGCTCGCACCCAATGTGTCTGCTTTTTACTGTTTATTTTTTAAATAAATCTTAAATATTCTATAAACTATACATACCCCAAGTCTAAAGTTCTACAAATTTTCATAAGAACATGCTCGTGTGTTCACCACTGAGACCAAGAAACAAAATATTGGGAGTATCCCAGAAGTTAGTTTCATGACTTTTCTTAGTCATTACAAACTTCCTTCCTTGAAAGGAGTTAAACTCACTTCCAATTTTATAGATGCGGTTTTTCTTTTTAAATGCTTTGTGTGTAAATGGAATCATATCGTATATTAGTCTGCTCTGGCTGCCATAACAGAATACCACAGACTAGGTGACTTAAACAGCAGAAATTTATTTTCTCACAGTTCTGGAGGCTAGTTATCCAAGAAAAAGGTGTGGGCAAGGTTGGTTTCTGGTGAGGGCTCTCTTCCTGGCTTGCAGATGATTGCTGTTATGATCTGAATATTTGTGCCTGCTCAAAATTAATATATTAAAATCTAATTCCCAATCTGGTGGTATTTGGAAGTATGTCTTTAGGTCATGAGGGTGGAGCCCTCATAAATGGAATTAGTATCCTTTCCAGAAAAGACCAGAGTGTTGGCTTTCTGTCTTTCTGCTACATGAGGATACAAGGAGAGTTCGGCAGTCTGTAACCCAAAGAAGGCCCTCAATGGATACTCATTGCAGACTTTCAGCCTCCAGAACTGTAAGAAATAATGGTTTGTCATTAAAGCCCCCTTGTACGGTATTCTATTACAGCAGCCTGAACTAAGACAGCTGACTTCTCCTAGTATCCACACATGACCTTTCCTCTGTGCATGTGCACTCCTGGTATCTCTTTCACCTTTTATAAGGACATCAATTCTTTGGATTATTCCTACCCTTATGACCTCATTTAACCTTAATTGCCTCCTATCTACAGATACAGTCATATTGGGGTTATAGCTTCAACATATGAATTTTGTTCAGGACAAAAATTCAGGCCCTTGGTTCTATTTACAAATTGTCAAATATAGTAGTCCTTTCTTACCTGTGTTTTTACTGTTTGTGGTTTCAGTTACCTGCAGTAAATGAAGATCTGGAAATAATACATACAATAAGACATTTAGAGAGAGAGAGAGAGAGAAAGAGACAACATTCACATAAATTGTATTATAGCATATTGTTTTAATCGTTCTCTTTTATTATTACTTATTATTGTTAATCTTCTACTGTGCCTAATTTATAAATTAAACTTTATCATAGGTATGCATGCATATGAAAAAACATAATATGTATGGCGTTCGGTACTATCTGTGGTTTCAGGCATCAACTGGGGGTCTTGGAACATATTCCCCATGGATAAGAGGGAACTATTATATATTGAAAACAATAGCAGAGCTAGATGTACTAATTTCTCTGAACTTCTGTCTGGAATTACGACCTTATAAGTCCTTGGTGCTTTGGTATCTTTTTAATGCCTCTAAACAAATTTTAAAATAAATATTTTATTCAATTTTCTAGTTGTTCTCCGTGGGAGATTTGATATAAAATGAGGTAACTCCCCAACAGCCAGATGTGGAAGGCTTTTTTCTATCCTTTTAATTAGTACTCTTCAACTCTGTGTAAGTCTCTTCCTGCCTCCTTTCGGTTATCTCTTTTGTCATACCCTCAGGAGATAAATACATAGTTCATTTCAAGGAACCATTTTTGAGTTCTACTTTGCCTCAAAATATATAGGAATCTGCACATGTATTTCAACTCAGATAATGCTGCTCCTCAAGATTTATCCCTGCCTGGGTCTGGAAAAAGGATCCCTACAACTCGCGATCACTTTTTGCAGGTAAAGGGATTTTGGCAGAGTCCTATGATTGATGTAATAAAATAATTGTTGAAGGTAACTGATACTGGCCTGGTACTAATAGTTTCTAGTTATATAAAAAAAAAAGTATTCAAAATGTTTTTTTTATGGTTCTCTTCAAGAGAACCTATACTAAATTTATTTACTGACTCTCAACTCTTGTTCTTCAACTCCATCATGAATCCCAGTACATTTTCTCCCAGGGTCCTGCATGAGGAGTCAATGGAGAATTATGAGAGATGGGGATTCTGAAAGACTGAACCCATTTGCTTTTTTTAGTTCAGAGTCAGAAAAAGAAGTTTCTTACAGAAAGACAGGCACTGATGCCCATGGTGTAAGTAGACTTTTTCTTTCGCCATGTACTGTAAGTCCCAGAGAATGATAAAATTACTTCCTGCTGAAGATGAGTGTTTGAGGCTACATTGGAATATGGTCAAGTGATTAAAAAAAATTAAGAAAGTGTACAGGAAAAGGTAATTATAATAACTGATAATAAGAATACATTCAAACCTTATTAATCATAAAAGAAAATGTATTATAATGATTTAAGGATATCTCATGGAATAGACAGGGTAACTAGATCCATGGAGATGGGAAAGATACTGCCACTGGTAGGTATCTCACCTGAAGCAGAGAAAAGTAGAGAAATGCTTTGGCTTCTCCCTTTTTCCAACCCTCCAATCTGCTACAGCCTCTGAGTGGACAAACTTGAAAGCAAGAGAACCTACAAAATACAGAACATAACAGTCAGTCCATCCAGGAGCAAGGAAAGTGCAGGAAAAAGATTTGAGGACAAAGATGCAGTGACATATATTTCTATATAAAGAAAAACCTATGAATTTATTTTGGGAAAAATATGTGGTGATAGTTCAGGAAATCACATTTGAGAGTACTATTTAAATGACAAAGTCTTTCTAAGGAAAATTAAAGGTTATAAGACAGTGAGATACCTATGTAAAAATAGATAAACCAGGAGTAGATACCTAAAATAATGGTCTTCCTCAGTTATCACATGTAGGTTGGGCATATGTTCATATTAATAATGCTTGTGAAATGCATTTTCACACATTTTTTATATAATTGTCCTACTTACCCAGGTACTTTACAGCCTTTTGAAAACATTTCCCATTGGTTAGCACATCATGTTGAACTGAATGTTTGTGCATGAATTTGCCTGTCTGATTCTTCTTAAGACAGCAAATCTACCTAGTTTGTATTTACTATAAAGACAGTTAGCCTCCTGTGGCAGAAACATATTGAAAGAGAATAAAATGTAGCTAGTTTCCATCTACTTCTTAATGCCTCTTGGTTAGCTTTTTAAACTGTAAAGAGTTCTGACACAACCAAGAAATTCTAGTACAACAAAGGTTCCTCTTTTGTAGCACCCAGTGGAAAATAATTCCAGAGTTTATTATTCCCATTTTTATTATACTCAGAACAGAATTAGATAATCAAGAGTCCAACATTTCTCTTTTCAGTCTTAGGATATCAAGATATTTTGGACATCACCAACAAATATGAACCACTGTTCTGCTTTAAAACACTGTCAGCATATCAATACTCAAACTACCCAACTCTTAGAATAGTAGAGAAAATAAAGGAAAATGCTTTGAACTTAGAATTAGGAGAGAGAGCTTCCTCCTGGGATCTCTAAAGTTTCACCCTATTTGAACATTCTTTATGATTATATAACGTGCTTTCCATGTGGGGGATGCTAATAAAGAGCAGGACTTACAATGGGACTCTTTTAAGGAGATTCCTTTCCTTATCTTAGGGCTGCCATTTGATCCCTTAAACAATTGCATTAAACAACCTTTTGAGCCAAGATAGTGTCTAATACCTAGGATGACCTTCTTGGCTACTACCATTGACAAGGAGATTTGAAATTAAAGGGAAGATGCTTTGTTTAATTTTATTAAATTTACAGTGGGGATGGGACATCTGGGATAAATCAAAGAGATCTCGACAACAGCACAATCCAATGCCATTGGATGGAAATTTCTCTACTGGTGGAAATATTCTATAATCTGTGCTGTCCAATATGGTAGCCACTAGTCACGAATTGCTATTGAAACCATGAAATATAGTTAGAATGAGGAATTTAACTTTAAATTTTTAGAATTTAATTCATTTAAATTTAAATAACCACACGAGACCAGCGGCTACCTATATTAGTTTCTTATTGTTGCTATAACAAATTACTATGGATTTTGTGGCTTAAGACAACACAAATTTATCTTGCAGTTCTGAGGTCAGAAGTCCAAAATGAGTCTTACGGTGCTAAAATCAAGGTGTTGACAGAACTGCATTCTTTCTGTAGACTCTAGGGGATAATCTGTTCTTTTTGCCCCAGTTTTTGGAGGCTGCCCACATTCCTTAGCTCATGGCCACATCACTCCAATCTCTGCTTCCATTGTCCCCTTTCTTCTCTGATTCTAATTCTCCTGCCTCTTTTTTTCTCTTATAAGAACTTTGAGATTATAATAGGCCCACCTGGATAATCCACAATAATCTCCCCATCTCAAGGTTCCTAATCACATCTGCAAAAGTCTTCTTTGCCATGTAAGGTAATGTAGTCACAGATTCTGGGGACTAGGATGTAGACATCTTTGAGGGGAGGGCACTATTTTTTCTACTATACTTCTATGTTGGATAGAGTGGCTCTAAAGAGAAGTCAGGACTGGGCAGGTAGGAAAAAATCTGGAAGACCTGAAGGCCCTAAGAGGTATGTCAGAGATTACTAGTTACAGAAAGAGAAATTGTGTTGTTGATGCTGTGAGATGGCTATGAGATCCGACAGGATTCATAATGGAGAAGAAGGGGTATTTCATCTGAGAATCAAGCCCAGAGATACATTTATTTACCTGAATATACTCTGTAAAAATAACTACTAGAAACAGTAATGCTTGCCTAATATCAAAGTATCTGAAAGTTCTAGAAATGTCAGGCCAGATTCCTTACCAAGATTTCTGTGCTCAATGATTTCTAACTTAGTTTTGCCAGTCAGAGAAGGCTATGGTGAATTATTTGTTAGAAGAAATATAAGTGACTATAAAAGAATGGATTGGATTTTTACAAAGATGCTTCTTTAGGCTTCCAAAGAAGTCCTGAACCTTTCAAAATAGGTGCTTATTGTAAAGTTGTTTCTGTTGCTTTAAATGTTCAAATGTTTCTGTATTGGACTTGCCTTTTAAGCAGGCTTGCAAGAAATAACATCATTTTTCTTATTTCATTCTAAAGTGTCATTTCTAACTAAATTAATATCGTGTATTGTGATAAATCACCTTATTAATCATAGTTGGCTTGTAATCATTTTGGTTGTTTTCCTAAAAGTAAATTCATCCTCAAAGAATGAGTATTTTCCAACATCCAGGATAGTCTTATAAAAATTTGTCACATCCTTGTCAAGTGACTCCAAAGAGGAGTTTCACAATCATTTGATCAATGAGAACATAATTTAATATTCCACTTCAAATACTTTGAATATTAAGAAAACTTGAATATTCTAAGGTGACTTTCTACAGAGGAATAATTATGAGCTGAACCATAATTTTTGGTGCATGGATTACAAATAATCAGTGCTATTATGATTAAATCTTGTATCCATTTCAATGGGACAATTTAATAACTGTGTACTGAATACTCTATCTGCTGAGACATAAAAATGTACAACATACAATTGCTATCTGAGCTCAAGTTGTCTCATAGTCCAGTGAGGGACATAAACAACAGATGATTTGCCACTCTGAAAACTCATAGGACATTAGGTGTTTCTTCCAGCTATAAATCTCTACCAAATGCCAGACAAATGTTTTTCATTTCCTTAGCTATTTACAGCTTACAGAAGCCTCATATGTTTTCTTAGGTGGTACCAAGCTATGTATGAGGAAGCCACAACCTAGGAAGAGGAGGGAACTGTTGACCAACCCTTGGGCAGTAAATGCAGGAGTATTATTTCCTGTACTCACATCTATTTATAACAAATATTGGGCTTCTCTTCTGCAATACTGCCACCCATGTTAGAAAGGGATCAATGGCGGTGGTTAGGATGCATTATTATGGGAGTCCAGAGGAAGAAGGGCAGTTCTGATGGGGAGAAATCAAAGAAGGTGTCATGGCTGGGTCAAGAATAGTGAATAGGAGCTGGGGCTGTTGAGAGGTGAAAACAGTAGCTCAAACAAAGGCTGTAGAATGGGCCTTCCTGCCTCTAGTCCCATTATCTTTATTTTCTTTTTTAGGATCTTGCTACATTTCCCAGGTTGGTCTGGAACTCCTGGGCTCAAGAGATCCTCAAGTGTCAGCTTTCTGAGTAGCTAGGACTGCAGATGGGTGCCACTGTGCCCAGTCCTCATTGTCTTTTTATCCCTACATTTTCCTTTTCTTCTCTCTACATACTATATACTATATTCCCACCATACCATGTTACTTGCTGTTCCCCAAACACACCTCGTTTTCTTAGTCGTCTTTAAAGCTACGTGATATCTTCACCTTCGCCTCTCCAGGAACCTCTCCCCTTTGTCTTTCTGAAAAACACCTATTTATCTTTTTAAATTCAGCGGAACCATTGTTTTCTTCTAAGAAGCTTCCCCTGATCACCCCTAACCCATCCCACCTTCCCTTTTTCCCTGAGACAAAAAACAGACTGAGAGTTTTTTTCTATTTTCCCACGTCACTAGGGATAGAGATGGAAGCTGGGCAGAACTGCAAAGGTGTTGCTGTGAGAGACCACTTTAAGAGTCTTCAGAGTGCCCAGAAATATGTTAGGCTTAGTGAGAGTGCGAGAGATTTCGGTAGTATCGAGAGGACCAGGGATCGGATGAGTTGAGAGAAAGGGAATATTGAGTCTAATGTAGCTTTGATATATTAATCTGGGTTGATTTAGAGTAATGTCAGCAAACTTGTTCTGCAAAGGTTCGGGTAATAAATATTTCAGGCTTTGTGGGCCATATGGCCTTTATTGCAAATATTCACCTCTGCCACTGTGACACAAAACCTGGTGCTGAAAATATGTAGATGAATTAGTGTGGTTATATTGCAATAACACTTTATTTACAGAAATGGCAGTGTGCTGAATATGGCCTGTGGGCTACAGTTTGCTGACCCAACTTAGAGGGTGGTAGCACTTTATCAGAAATAGGAGTGAAAGGCCTGCTTGCAGATGAGGCGGAGAATTTGCAGAGGTGGGGCTTAATTGAATTTGGATGTGCTAAGTCTGAGATGCTGGCATGACCCTCATGGGAAAATGTCACAGGCAGTTTAGAATATGTAATTGGAGCTGGAAGAGAAAGCAGGAGAGAGAGAGATTTTGGAGTTAATCATCACAGGGCTAACATGTTAGTTTTACCCTAATTTCTATATGAGTGTAATATACATAGAACATTTAAAAGACCAAAAGCTGGATCAAATGGTAGTTCTACTTGTATCTCTTTGAGGTATCTCCATATTGCTTTCCACAGAGGTTGTTCTAGTTTTCCGTCCCACCAGAAGTGTATGAGTACTCCTGTCTCTCCACACGCATGCTAACATTTATTGTTTTGGGACTTTTTGATAAAGGCCATTCTCACTGGAGATAAGTGATATATCATTGTGGTTTTGATTTGCTTTTCTCTAATGATTAGAGATGTTGAACATTTTTTCATATGTTTGTTAGCCATTAGTCTATCTTCTTTTGAAAAGTTTCTGTTCATGTCATTTGGTATTAACTGATCAACACTTAAGTGCACATGTAGTAATAACATTCATCGGGTATTGGGCAGGTGGGAGGGGGGAGGAGGGGATGGGTCCATACACACCTAATGAGTGCAGTGCGCACCATGTGGGGGATGGACACACTTGAAGCTCTGACTCGGGTAGAGCAATGACAGTATATGTAACCTAAACATTTGTACCCCCATAATATGTTGGAATAAAAAAATTAAAATTAAAAAAAAATAAAAGACTAAAAGCAATCACAGCAACAACAAAAATAAATAAATGGGACCTGATCAAATAAAAAAGTTTCTGCACAGCCAAAGAAACTATCCCTAGAGCAAATAGACAACCTACAGACTGGGAGAAAATAATTTGTATGCTATAAATCCGATAAAGGGCTGTTAACTAGAATCTACGATTCTAGCTTAGAGTATCAGGAATGAAGTTAGAGAATATAGGAGAAAGAGGTCTTCCCAGATGGGATGAAGCAAGTGGATCTACACAATGCCATAGGCAAATTCTGGCGGATTGTGAGATACATGGCCCAGCACCTTCTCTAGTGTTAAAGCACCCGTACCCCCACCTGTCAGGAATGCTGCCTGCTGATTGCCTATAGGTGAGGCCTTCCTCAGGGTAGAAAGGCCTAGCCCCCTTGCTTCAGTTGGGGCCTTTTGTGAAGAACCAAACCAGCGCCAGAGCTCCTGGTGGAAATGACTGAGGTCTCTGTTGCAAAGACATCACAGTTCAACTTTTTTCCTTGCTCAGTCCTGCTTCCCTTGCTCCATTACAGGTATTTTCCCTGAAGACACTCTACAGCCAGCCCCCTGCTTGCAGTTCCCCATCCCCAGTGTCTGTTTTTCTGAGGTCCCCACCTACGGCATCCAATATTACAACATTTTCCGAGCTGATAACTAGTGAGGTGTCATTTCAAATCCAAAAACCAAATAAGTGCAATCTTTATTACTTTAATTTTTATTGAAATGTGCTCTTGGATCTTCTGAAGCTCAGAACATATATTGCTTACTATCTATTGCTGCCTCTCTGTTCCCAGGCCTGACTAGTTCAGCCACTGACTCTTGGCCTGTCCTCAGACACATCATTTAAGATCCTTGGCCTCATTTTAAAGCAGCCAGGAAATTGGGCCGAAATTCCAGACTGGAGATCTTTGAAAATCACGTTAAAGCCATACTAATTCAATTTCTGCTACTTCAGTTGTGTTTTGTGCTGTATTTCATGCTGTCACTTTTTAATCTTCCTGGTTTTCATTGTTTATTAAAAGTTGAATGATGGTATTATAACCTGATTCAATCAGCTAGACTGAATATGTGAAATGAAAGCAATGTAATGTTGAAAACGCTGTCAACCAAATAAAATTTTCCAGGATACCAAACAAGTGGATCGAGGAAGTCTAAGTTTTGTCTCATGGTCATTTTACTGCAATAGTCAGCAATAGAGATAAACGTGGTCTGAAATTGTGTCCACGTTACACATTCCACCAACACATCCTACCAAGGAGGAAGTTGGTTATAAGGTAAGTTTGACTCTGGGCATTTGCATGGCAGCACAATGCCCCAAGCACTGTCCATAAACTAGCCTAAAAACCTCACTCAAGCCTCTCGCATATACATCTACTTTTTAGGGATGTTAATTTGTGTTATATGTTTCCAGTTCATTAGTTTTACCTCATACCCAAAACTTGAAAGATTCTGTGTATCTTTGGTAGACTTTTTTGTTAAAATTAAAGATTTTGGAGCTGTCTTGCATTATAATTATTGACTGCCTTGGTTGCCTGTTTTCTGGATTATAAACTGTCTGTGGTCAGGAACTGTGGCTTACTCCTTATAGATCTTGAAGCAGAAGAGTTTGTAGGCAGTGTGTTACTAATACGTAATGTGGAATTTAATTAGGGCTAGGAGAGCATTCGGAACTCAATTAGCAGAAACTTCTCAGTTTTGAGGTGAAGAAACTGAAGCCATAAGTGGTAGGAAATAAATTATTTATGGATGTATAAACCACAAAATATGCACAGATTAAAATAAAAAAGTAAAAACTCAAATATAACTTATTTCTAGTCTGTTTTGTGTAATTACTTAAATCCAATTAGAAAGTAAATTACCCAGAATTAATTAGGGAATCTTGCCTGTTAAAAAACACCTGGTCTTACAGGATAGCTTCTTGAGTTGTGAATCTTGTCTGCCAAACTTCCATTTCCTAAATAATTTTTCTTTTTTTAGTAGAAAATAAATATTTTGGGCTCATTTACCTTTAAGGGAAAACTTGATGATTCCTTCTTTCTTTAAGCATCTGCAAACTGATAGTACCCTTTAAAACTTAAAATTCTATATGCCCATGAAATGTATTACTAAGGTGATTTTTGCAATTCTTTTGCTAATTAATAGTTGTAAATTTTGGATGAAAACACTTCTTTTTATAGTATAATATCTCAATAGCAGTTTCTTAGGTGATATTATTTATTACTTTCTTGGTTACAACTAGCTTTCCCCCTCCATTAGGTATTTGCTTTGTCAAATATCAAACAAAATCCTAGAACAAATTAAGTGAATTGTAAGCTTAGAGACAGAGCTGACTTCATGGGTGTGCCACCTCTTCATTTATATAAGTGCCCCATGCTTAGAAAGACTATGTGCTTTTTTAATATTCTGCTGTCACTGTCTTAAAATTCTTAATAATTTCTTAAACAAAGGCCCTGCATTTTCATGTTATATTGGGTCCCACAAATTAAGTACCCAGTCCTGCTTAGAGGTAACTTGAAAGACCAGCATATTCTTATCTGTTCTTCACAATTCTAATAAGTATTAAGTAATATATCTTTTGTAAAACTTCAATTAAACAATGCTTGAGAACTTGGGTTCTCAAGATGTTAGGGTTAATTGAGACTTGGTCTCTAAAGATTTATTTTTTTTAACTTTCTCTGTGTTAAATTCATTCAGTGACTTTTCTTTCTGCCTCAGTAGAAATAAAAGTGAATTGTTTTGTTGATGGAGGACCTTGGGTGTATTGGTTATAATCCTGAGTTTGAAAATGCACAAAACAGAATAACTTCTTCAACGGCCAGTGAACCTCATGTGTCTAGAATTCACATTTATCACATTCACAACTGTTCCCCTAGGGCTTGGCATGTAGGAGAAAGAATTGCTTTTCTAACCAAATCTCTGGTTTCTATAGCTTTAATTTTGAGTATTCTCTTCCTCCTTTTATTGAATGTAGAAAATCAAAGAGAATTGATGGTGCTCGTTACCTGGGACCTGGTTAAATGAGATTTTAATGAATATTGTGTCCATTGTTGGAATATGTATCAAAAATATCAAATTTGCAAATTTTTGTACAGAATTTTTTAGATGGAAAGTATGGGAATAGAAATGAGGTTTGAAGAACATGGAGCATAGGGAAATAGATGGAAATTGATCATGCCCAGAGAAAAATAAGCTCTGATGTTACCTTAATAATTTGAGATTCAAATGAAAGGATCTCTATCACATGTGCATGAAGAGACCCAACGTCTCTCCTGTTCTCTCCAGGGGTTCCTTAGAAGAGAGAAGGGTTACATTTCTTGGAGTCACATACAGTGCTGAGTTCCTGCTTCTGCTAAATCAATTGAATTTGAGAATTATCTTGCCTTGTGCTCAAATGCTACCTCTTTTCCATGCTGTGAGTCAGCCTATGGGGACCTACACAAATGGTAACAGATTCTAATGAAGATTTGTGCTTTTCACAAACACAAACGGCTTTGAATTTAATATTAATGTGTTCTTATTCTTAAATATGCTTCTGCCATCCTACAAGCAGGACTTTCTCAATGGGTAACATTTTTTCCTTGGGTTCTAGTCACTCTACGTCACTCTCTCCCCTCCCTCTGTGATCTGTGCAGGTCCCCTCCCCTTTCCTCTTCATACTTGTCCCAATCTCTGCATTCTAGCTCTTTCCAGGCCATAACCTGTGACCTGTGATCTGGTCTCTCAGGTTAGTTTTATAAACAAAGATAGTTTTCTCCAGGATAGGAACTCTGGTGAAAAAATGAGTTAAAAAAAGACTATGAATTACATACTTACAATTACTGTATTTACTTCAAATAAACGTGGTAAATGGTTTAAATAAACACACAGCTTTTTGACTTGCCTCCCTTCCTCAAATATCTCTTCATCACTCTCTCCTTGTCCTTCATCTTTTTATTACATTTCTCTTAATTATGTAGAAAAAATTGCTGAGATCAAGAAAAAAATTAATTTTCACATTATGGAATAATAAAATCATGTTTTCCAACTACATGGACAAATGTTAGTAACAAACCCCTAACAGAAAACTTCATTAAAGATTTTCAGAGTTAAGAGACTCTGGTTCCTAATTCAGGTCTTTCAGTTATTTTCCCAAGGGTGTCATTATTTTATTTTGATGCATATGGAGTGGTCTTTTGAAAAAAAAGTTCATTTATTCATTTATTTATTGAAACTATTGAATGCCTACTATTTTCCAGCCACTATTTCAGTTGATTGGATTATATCAGTGACCAAAACAAAGACCCCTGTCCTTAGACAGCTTATATTATGGGGAGTCAGACAATGGAAAATAAATAACTAAATAAATAAATTATGTAATGTATTAGTAGGAGATCAGTATGCTATGGGAAAAAAAAGTAAAGTAGGATAAAGTATTTAAGGCATCGTTCCAGGTAAGTGTTTTGTGGTAACAGTTCATTCCCTCAAATAACTAATACTATAATTGGAGAAAAAATATAAATGCCTAAAAATAAACATAACCAAGTACCACATATCAGATATATGCAAAATCTCAATAAGTAATACGTATTTTAAGTGTTAGAAGAGCCATGCAGAAAGATTGTTGCACTTAGGGTTGGCCTGTATTCCAAGACCAATACTTTTCCTACTACAAATGGTTTGATCTCAGGTTTTTACATACAAATATTTGATCTCTGTTCAAGATATATATGCTGCATAGTAAACTCTCTCAAAACTTAGTATTGTAAACACCTATTCTGTTCATGAACCTGCAATTTGGGCTGGGCTCTGCCAAAATAGTTATACTTGTTATAAACTGAGGCAGCTTGGAGATGGGAGGCTGGAACCATTTGAAGGTTTTCTCATGCACATGTCTGGCAGTTGATGATGACTGTGGACTGAGACTTTCATTGGGGCTGTTGACTAGAACACACTGGACATGGACTCCTCACACGGCCTGGGCTTCCCTGCAATATGATGGCTGGATTCCATGGTAAGTTTTGAGATAGAGCTAGAGAAAAGCCACATTATCTTTTATGATCACACCTTTCTAATTATACAGGGCCACCTCCATCTCATCCTATTCATCAAGGCAGCCTTAAAGGCCAGCTCACTTTCTGAATGGGCGAGAGAGTACTTGTCACCTCTCGATGGGTGTGGGGCAAGATCCTAGAAGAGCATGTGGGTCCAGAAATAGCTTTGTGCTCATTGTGAGAAAATACATCTGTTACAATCATCGAGCTTCAGTTTTGTCATTTTTATAACTGTAGTAAATTCTAATAATAATTATCAATACCTCAGAGGGTGAGAATTATATGAAATAAAATATTAAAGTAGTCATCAAATAAAAAATTAAAAGTGCAAAATAAACGTGTGCTGATGATCTCTGCATAACCAAGATATTTTTAGGACTTAGTCTGGATACAAATAATGTTATAAAAGCATCTGTACCCAAATATTTCTGACATTGACCCCTAATATCTGTATCTTCTAATCCCCCCTCCAAGGTATTTCTGGAATCCTTCAGAGATACTCTCTCATCTTTATTTCTACAGTATTCACAACACTCCATTCCATTCCTTTCTGCTGCTACACCAACCTTCTTGACTGGGCACAGTAGCTTTTCGCTAGGGGCTCGTAGTTAGCAGGGTGCTCAAGCACCTCCTCCAATGCAGGGTGCTGAGTGCCATACTTCACGTGAGGGATTCTAGGTGGCTTCCTAGATACTTATTCAAGAAGAAAATTATTCCTGAAGGAAATTATTTTCAGAGTTCCATTCTTCTGAATTATGAAGATGGTGTTCCTCTTTCCCTGTGATCAATCTTCCTCTATCCCTGGGCATCTTATAAACACTTTGTTTTCTTTCATTATTTTATTCAAAGTTAAGATTGCTTTAGATTTGGTATTTGCCAATAGACAATATAAAATACTGTCAAACATTATGTAGTACTTCTTACTCTGTGTCCTGCATTTTCCACGCACACATGTGGATGTACACACAGCTCATGACTACTGTACGAGGCAGGTTTAACTATTGTCTGCATAGAATTGAACTTCTAAGGTTATATGGTTAGTAAATGACAGAGTCTGGATTTGAATGCCAGCACTCTAGATCCACAGCCCCAAGAACCCATGGTGCTGTGGGTTCTTTAAAATAGCTTTTAAAATAAGGAAAACTTGGTAATATTTAACTAAATATAATCTTTTTTAAAGAAATACTCTACCCCCACTGCTGCCCAACATTTTCTGGCTATGTTGGTGTTTGTGCAAAAGAAGAAAGAGCCACAATAAATTAATAAACTTCCAAGAGAATCTTGTGAAATATGAAAGAAGCCTTTCAAACCAGACAGGACTAATTACACATTATGCATGGGAATAAGAGCATTTAAATGGAAATTGTTCTGAGGATTCAGATGGACACTTCATGAATTACACCTCATGAAATGAGAAGTTTAATTCAGTTCTAATGCTTTCCATGTGGCCAAGGGAGGCATTTTCAAATTCAAGAACTATCTGTAAATGGGAGAAAATTTTTGCATGCTACAAATCCGACAGAGGGCAGATAACCAGAATCTATTTAGAACTCAGAAAAATCAGCAAGAAAAAATCGAACAACCCTATCAAAAGGTGGGCAAAGGAGATGAACAGAAACTTTGCAAAAAAAGACAGAATAATGGCCAAAAAACATATGAAAAAATGCTCAACATCTCTAATCATCAGGGAAATGCAAATCAAAACCACAATGAGATATCACTTATCTCCAGTGAGACTG